>ATSW01001380.1:0-15083 GCA_000444245.1 Botryllus schlosseri
CATTGTACTAATTAGTCGCATAATATTATAAAATTCACCCTCACCTATACAAATTGAGTTTCGACATATCCGCAAGCCCTTGCAATCATAGTGGGAGCTGCACGGGGAACATTGATCTGAAATTGATACCATGCAGCCTCGTTATCGTATCGCGCATCTCCGACTTGAACCGGCATTCAATTTGACCTATATAGAATCGCATGAATTATGCCCGCCTATGTGGCTTACCGTGGAAGCCTTTTGGCCTGCATATTGTTCCGCAAGTTTCAACTTCGCAGCATTCCTGGTCTCCGTCGCAGTCCAGTTCGGTTGTGCAAGGTCTTGCGCATCTTTTCGTTCGCGACAGTATCAGCGAGCGCTCAACTGCGTAAGAATTCATACGATAATTCCATGTGTAGTGACAAATCTTGTGGTGAATATATTTATTCGCGTGCCTTTGAGTTTGTGCTGCGTCCCACGCACAAATTAGCAGTTATCAAAGCAACGANAGCTATACTCACATGCGAATGCATTGCCGCATGTTAGACCGAAAATCGCAGCAAGTAAAGCGACTCCCTTCGAGTCAGACATCTTCGAGTCGAAGAAAATGTATGCACCATCTTTCTCGTTCGCATGTTCTTACATATACTGGAATAGATTGCCGTGAGGTATTTTGGTGGCTATTATCTGGATCGAAGCAATGTGCTTAATCAGTTAATTGCGGGGAATTTCAAGAACTCTGTTGTTGCTAAATAGGTTTCACAAAATTTTCGTCCGCGGGACATGTTTGTTTTGTTTTCGATTCGTCCCACGTTCCTGCAAAGAATTAAACTTTCGCCATACCCTGCATATGTACAAGATTTATTAGTGTCGCAATACGCGTGGCAAGTCCCATTTCGCAACCGAATTGCGAATGTCAATGTTCACACATTTCCAATTATAGTATCATCAATTGACGCATTCGTTTTCATGGATTTATACCTTCAATCCTCATTGATGTCTACCGACTGTAACCTGTACCTCTAACCCCAACGGCCTACCGATTGTAAATCCCGCGATAAACTTTCTTGAATGGGAGTATAAAAAATGAAAGGTCTGAAAATAACTCAAATATGTAGTTGCAAAAAGTAAGTTTGGTTTTAGCAGTTTATCGAGAGTAGCTGCTTTTGAACATGCAAGATGCATATTCGTGACTAACGCAAAATGACCAATGGCTCTCTCGGAAAATAGGTACTATATTCGCGAATATCTTAAGCAGTTATTGTATTGGCCATTTCACGAGGTTCTTATGACGGTTTCAAAGATGCAAGTGATGCAAAATTATCACAAAACGACTTCCTACGTTTCCAAATATAAGGTGCAATATGTGAGTATAGTTCTAGTTGAAGTATAGTCGATAAAGATAACCACTTGACTAAGTCGTGCAATCAAGCAAAATCCACTTCAGCAATCCAAAAGATTAGACGTACTTTGTTACTCACTACCTCAAATTTTATTCCAATTTCACAACTATATACTGTTTAATTCCGATATATTTCTAACTCTCAACAAATAAGTAATTACAATTTCTTCCCGGAGATTACTCAAAATTGTACAGAAATAGTGCCTTAAATCAATGGCCTCGACGGCTCAATGGCCTCAACGGCTGTTGGTGATAGCGTGGTTCATCTTCGCGGCCGACTTAATCCACGAATTCGAAGAAGTAGCAGTAATGCCATTACGAATCGTCTATTTTTGATAAAATTGTGGCGCATGTTGTACAATACATCATGATTCGTGACTCTGTCGCGGCTTTTTACGATTTACGTTGTTGATGATTGGTTCTGACGTTGTTTCCCACCAACCATCTTGTGCACTTTTGTATCAAGGCAGCAAACCTATGTATTGGCTCAAATACATTCAGAAACGTAATCAAGTTCGTAATAGGTCGCACTCAATAAAGTCTTTTCGTCGTCGTCGAATATATGCTATCATATATATAATTCGATGCCTAGAAAGTTTAAATGGGATAATAATTTGGGAGACAAGTTATTCTAAAAGTCAAGGTAACTCAAGTAGTAATATTTTATAAGAATTATTGGGTTTAGTATTGACATTGAAATCATCTAAGGCAGGGGTCGGCAACCTTTTGGTAGTCGCGGGCCAAATTTCGGGTGTACAACTTTTTGGCGGGCCGGATATTTTCTTAGTACTATATTTTACGCTCACTTCGGTATATTATCCTACATTGCTGCAATCTCAATCANACCAATNNGAAGACACATGTATTTACACTTCAACAANACAGAATAATTGTGACAATTGACGCAGCTTGCTTTGTGAAANGTTTTCAACTTCTGGTAACAAGTCAGATGAAACAAGAATCAGACNCCTATTCAAAATGGATAAATTTCGTATCGCAGTTACAAATGTAGTGTTGGTACTAGGTTTTCTCTCCTCCAGTATAGGAAAGTGGGCATAACTTTCTTTGTACTGTTGACATTTCCAGAGTCACAGATTTGTTTTGAATGCGCCTCAACATCTCATGTATTTAGTTGTTTTCCCCCTGAAGTTGCAAATTCAATTTGTTCAGATGTGATGTTAAATGTACCAGGAAAGCAAGATGATATACCCATTTTCGATTACAAGATAATGAATCGGCGATATTTGTGTTTTCGAGGAAAGTTGCTATTTCATTTCTCAGTTCATACACTCGTGTAGGCATAGCTGCTCGACTCAATGAGCGAACATGACAGATATAGGCCTGCATGACATCGCCATATTGATTCTCTGCTTCTAGTAATATCTGGCGTAACTGATTCAGTTATTGAGACAAAAATCATATTAACAGTATTCACCATTGTGGCCAAAACACTATTCAGGTTTTTTGTCTTGACACACAATGCCTTCTGGAAAATTAAACTATAGATAGGCTAACTAACATACGGAGGCTAGTTATCTATAATTGAACAGTTTGAGATTCCGTCATTGCGTCTGAGATGTTCCAAGCGTTTTTGAAGCAAAGGAAGAACACCTTTATTGTCACACCCCGTTAGAGTGGTAAACCCTTTAAAAAAAGTATGGAACACCTTCGGTTGCGAGATACACCCGATTGATAAGCACTGATCCAGTCTATAGTCTATCTCCATCTCCTACTTCAACCACCTTCGTTTTATGGCGTAACAATAGACTAATACGATGTAGGCTACCATTATATCGTAGCAATGCCGCATTTTTTTCATGCAGTGCTGCACTGCAGATTGAAACTCATTATGAAACGGCGGGCCGTATTCTTGTGATAACTAATTATTATGTCGCGGGCCGGACGATTTCGCATGGCGGGCCGTATCCGGCCCGAGGGCCGTAGGTTGCCGACCCTTGATCTAAGGCTACGCATTGTAGCCCTGTAGCATCTTATTGGCTAATTGACTGTTGCCCACACTCTCGGATCTTTAATTCGAGATATATACAGGATTAAAGTAATAGCAAGTCAGGAAATCGACCTCACAGCACTCATTGGATGACTCGAGTCATGAATTGATACGTCACAGACTCGACTTGAGTCACGTTTTCTGAATGACTGGGGTTGTCTCGATTCGCTGTCCTAAATGATTTTACCAACTTCGACTCGACGTAGGAAAAAGATGGAATGACTCGTGACTCGGAGACAAATTTNCAAGTCCACAAATATTGTAGGCCTACTTCGCAAAGCTTCAGTTTCAATACTAATCCTTTTTTTAGTGAATTCCATTTCCGCTTACGTTTTTGATATGGTTAGTTCCATCAGCTGACATCATAGTGGCATTGACTAATTTTATAACCTCGCTACAATCATGCGCTTTAAAAATTCATGTCTGTATGAAAGTCGCTGATGCTATGCAGACACTGTTTGGGGTACACGTTCACAAACGAACCTTCGTAGGTTCTGCACTGTGAACATTTTTCACTAATTACAATTTTCTCTTTATTATAACATCTTTGGTTGAAATTTATTGCATTTCAATTGCGGGCCACTATATGCATGTCACTGGCAGCATAAAAAAATCAACACTAAACGAGCATATGAACCTTCTCAATTTCAAACATTTTATTTGCTTTGTAACAAAAATCTACTCGAAATATCCAGCTTTCCGTTTGCGAATATTTAGTGACTCTTTGATGTGAGCTGGACCCGCTATCTCACAACATCAAAAGCGAAATACACTTACATGCGTATCAACCAACCACTGTAATTGATATCGTTGTCTGACGTAAAAAATCTAGCAGGTTTACGGGGTCAATCTCAATTTCATATGTTTATTGTATCATAAAAACCAAATCCGTGCGGCTGCATTTGGAGCGTTCGATACTGCTGTATAACTTGTTAAAGGGGTAATATCGGTAGCAAGTACAGAACCCCGTTTTAAACTCTGCTTAATATCAACGTAGCAATACTCAGATGTTGAAGACATTGTCCGGCCTGGCCTAGACCGTTGAGGCGTTCCCTTGCAAGTCTCGTCGAAATTGTTGACAAAGCAACGGAAGATATTGATTCTATGGAATTATTATATCATTTGATTGCCCCAGTTAGGCGACGTTTAGAACGTCAATATGTACTACAGAGTTGTGGCATTATTTGGCCCGAGTCGTCGCTAGGTATCATGTACATTATTATAGGGTATCTCTTCACGAAATGAAATTAGCAATATGACGCCACGAGACATCATGCGGTTCACGTTCACATAGAACATTTCAAAAGGATCACGTTCGCACGAACCTGAATCTTTCAGATGTTCACACCATCCCTACTGACTAATCACCTAGACTAGTGGTTTCTAATCTTTTTTCCGTCATCGCTTCTTTATAGAAATTTTCATGACCTGGCGCCTGTCATATTTTAAGTAGTGTACTAAAGACGAGGGAGCAGAGGTCGCAGTCCGGTCGGTCTTTTCGGATTAACACGTGACTATTGAAAATATTTCGTGAGGAATCGCGCCGGATGACCACGAAATCACACCATTTGCCATCAATTTTTGTCATCAATGGTCGATAGGTAGCTTAGCTACGTCGTTTATGCTCGATCATTCCTCGTAGCTGTGACGTGGGCCTGCAGGCTACCCTANCACACATACGCCTATCACCGGACCGATCGGAATGGAGTCATTTAAGGAAGATGATTTCTGCTCAGGCAGCGATCCATCGATGATCGACATAGCTGTCAGCATCAGTTAAAACCCACTCATATATGTTTACAGTTTCGGTATTTATTCCTATGCAGTCGACATATAGTCATGCGGAGTACAGGCTAACTTGGCTCCTATCAGATATTCTTCGATATCGTGTGAGGGACTTGGAAATAGAAATTTGTTCCGATATATTCACGGCGAACACCGAACAGGTTGAAGATGAACTCCGCAAAATATAACGTGTATGAGAATGATAGGGATGGAAAGGATTATCAAGGCCAAGTAACCTTATCTGGTAATCATGATTACAATTAATATATCTATAGACTTTTTATAATTAACTCTGACAGGCATGTATCCATCACAATGTCATTTTATTAAGAGTGCGATCAACGATCATCTCTAACGCCGAATATGACAACCGAGCGGCGAAAAGCAATTGTTGTCTTCTGCTTACTGATCCTGACGACAGTCACGGCATTCACGGCAATTTTCGTATTGCATTTCAATTTTCAAGAAGCGTGGTATCGAGGTTAGTACGGTCCAACTACAAAATTGTTGTGAAACTATTTAAGGGTAACGACTTTCGTAGTAAGGGGCACCTGGATTGAGTTACTCGGCTTTTATAACTCAGTTATTTCTAGTTTCCCGTCTCCGTCCTGCTTATCCGAATATCACATCTCACCCAATTGAAGTTTTGTTATGAATCTTATTGATTTACACGGTTGAAAAATGAAAATACTCTCTCTCTCCCTCTCTCTCTCCCTCTCTCTCTCTCTCTCTCTCTCTCTCTTGAGAGCTGCCTCTCATATCGAAAAATTGAAAACAGTAAAAAGAGCATACAAAGTGTTGCTGCCACAAAGTGATATATAGTTCGGGTTGCACTTTAAACAAATTATGTTTTAAAACAATTTGTATAAGCTGGCCATCCTCAACCAAAGTAGGACGAAAGTAGGTTATGCCGATTCTTAAGAATAGACGGAGGTTTGAATACGTCTTCGTAAAAGGCCTACCGTGTCAAACTTGCCTCTCCACGTACTTTTGTAGGAACTGCATAACACGACATAATTTACTGTGGTCTCAAGCATTTCATTTATCCGGTTCGTTTATTATATGGACCTCATAATTTGATAAATTGTGCCTGTAGTTAGAATGGTCAGAATCAAACGGTGTTTCAAATTGCAACAACAGAACTTTTCGCTTTTATGATTGATTTTGACATCTCATTATTAATTAGGTGAGACCGAAGTTATGAATGATTTGTACCTAACTGCGCATATAGGACAAATCTACGACATGCGCATGAACCGTTTTTACATGGACAGCATTAAAAGTTAAAGTTCTAATCTAAAATTAAAATTGTGATTCGAACTGAACCACTTTCGTTTTGATTGTCTTGGATGAGTAGCAACCGGGACGTTGGCATCGTCGAGTACGGGTTATGCACCAACAATAAAATATTTATCATTATTGTTGTTACATTTCTCGACGCCTTCGCGAGTTGCACAAAATCTCATCAAGGGCCGTAGTTTGCCCATCAACTACATTAGACGATTCCAATATCTTTCCATTATACCGAAAATACTGATGGGAGGTCAACAAATAACAGCAAGCAAAAAAGTGACTAATAACAATTGGTCCTCCCGAAGATCCAGCATCATTTAAAACAGGAGCGGGCAACATACGGACGGGGGACGTATCCGGCCCGCGACAGGATTTTGAGCGGCCCGTTCTACCCTGGAAATGAATTTCCAATCTGAAAATATTGGGAAATTTTATGTGTCACACGATGAATATAAGTTTGCCAACATGAGAAAGGTGCTCATAAAACTACTTGTTCTGTTCAGGTCTACATACATTTGTGAGCAAATATTTTCGACCATGGACAATATGAACATTAACAAGACAAGGCTGCGTCCCAATAAAACTGATATCTACGTGTAGTCTTTGCCATGGCTTTCTACATAGGACATGCAGCCAGAAGTCATAGAGCTTNTTGACAACTTTGATTCACCGCAGATGTCTGATTGACTTCAACAGTGATTGAAGTACATTAGGTTAATATTCATTAAATAGTGTTTTCGCATGTGCTTTCAACTTCAAGTTTACATTATATACGATTTATTCTTATCATCGGTGGATAAATACTCTATTAATATATCGATTTTTCAATCCGCCCCGTCAAGTACTTCATTTTCCCATATCAGGCCCGCCCCTGATTTATTAACTTGCCCTAGATTTTCGAAAACGCCCCCTTCATCAACTCTGCCGGTGAATCTGACCACATGGGCTTTCAAAGGATAAATGTATAATAGGACTATGTGAAACTACTAATATTAATGACGAAATTCATTCGTGAATCTTAAAATTTTACGCGCTTCGCACATACATGCCGAATCCCAGACAGTTTTCAGACCATCTCACGATTTCGGTGCGTATAGTAAGCTGAATAAATAGATCAGTCCAGAGTTCACCGGACATGGATATGGACAGTTTAACATGGGTATTTGGCATCCAGTCAGTTCATTACGAGTATTCCCTGGAATGCGGCCGTATGCTAGAAAAGAAATCCAAATGCGACCGTGAGTAGCAAAAGGTTGGCCACCCCTGTTTTAGAATGCATCGTTTTCTAATGTAAAGGGTAGAGCGGGCTTACGGGATTTATCTTGATGTGATATTTGTATTGTATCATGAAAAACTGCACCCGATCGGTTTGTTGGTTACTCTACAACAGGGGTTCTCAACCCGCGGCCCGCAGACGTTTATTTTGCGGCCCACGACATCTTTCATTACGGAAGCAATTACTATACTGGCACAGAATTGTTACATATTAATTTAGCTATTTAGCTTTCTTATCGCACTGTCTGTTTCGTTTGATTACGCATTCTTTGATGTGTTCTGGTTTCTTGATATAGGCCTATGCTGAAGTTTAGATTGGTATTGTTTCGAATCGGTATTCGGCTGCACTCTGCTTCAAGAGAATCCCGCTGCGTAGAACACTTTTAAAAAGTGTTTCACACACCGTGAATGGTTTGAGCAGAAACAAGTACTAGAAACGAGAACGTCGAAAGCTGGGTTTGTAACTCTGCGTCGAGCAATGAATTTGCTTTCCCAGGTATAAATGGAAAATCGATGTGTCATATTTGTCAGAGAACAGTTGTCGTACCGAAGCGTCGAAGCTTGAAATGATACTAGCCTACGCATGTTCCTTCTGGAGTTTCACATATTGCCTGATCTTAGAAAAAACGAAGCTAGCTTGGTGGCAAGCCCAGCAATAATCCATATGTCGGGCATTGTTAAAATTGGCAGCGACGTTACAGACGCATCTTTCAAAATTGCTTAGAATATCGCTAAACCCAAGAAATCTGCTAGAGATGGTGGGATTTCAATAAGACTTCAACATACTGTGCGAATATTCACTGTTTCCAGAACTTAGCAGCGAGGCCAACATGACCTGACAAATTTCGAACCTACAGTTGTCTGATTCAACCGTGACAAGAAGAGTAACAGCAATCCCAGTCGATCTTTTATGGCATTTTCTGAATCATGTTGCCGCGTAGACTACTTTAGCCTAGCATTGGACGAATCCACCGACTCCTAGGACATGGCATAGCTACTTATCTGGGTGCATTTTATCATAGTAGACATATTTGCAGAGGAAATCCGAAAAACAACAAATTTATAAAGCTGGCTCATCATCATTATTAGTGCAGGGCTTCATCAGCCATGGAAGGAATGGAGAAGGGTTGAATTGTTTGCTCAGAAAGGACCCCGAACGACAGACTTCTTCTCATATCACTGAGAGCTGAAATTCATGATAATGGTATCTGTAACGAAGGAGTGACCGTTATTTCATACTTGCTCAATGCTCACTCACGCATTGAAACTGAGAGTTCAGTTCTCTGTTGGAAGGGTTTGGGTGCATATACCTATTTAGAAACGAATGCAATGCAGGCTCCATATGGGGATTTACTTGCGCCGCTGGAAGATACATATTCTCACCAAAAAAATCACAGCCAATGTAAACTTACGAACGCTGTCCATTAATGCTTTAGAATGCATGGAAATGTACTAAATGCCAGTATACGACTGGTAGGCTATAGTAGCCTAAATTTAATAGTAGCCCACAAATACATGAAAATAATATTCTGCGGCCCGCAGCGTCTTTATTTGTAAAAATGCGGCCCGTTGTACAAGGGAAGTTGAGAACCCCTGCTCTACAATATAATTATAAGGTAATATATATACATTAAGTGTAGAAATCGGCATTTTACATTTTACTCCGATCAATATCAAGGTAACAACAGTCTAATGCAGTGATTCTCAACCTTTTTGACCTTGCGGCACCCTTTAGAAATGGAAAGAAGTTCGCGGCACATCAGCACAGTGGGTCTGAACTATTTTGGCTTGCGGCACCTGCAAATTACCAGAATACTTAGCAGCACCCACTTCAGTAGCAACGCTGACTAATGTTATCATCAGCTCTGCAGCTAATTCAAAATGTTTCTGTGTTAAATTTAACAGTTCTCGCGGAACCAAAACAATTTGTCGAATTTCATCACAAACAAAGTCAGTGCGAAATTTTCGCTTGTCTTCTAACGCATATCCTTTCAATGTCCGGTCACACATCGAACTGCCACTCTCATCTCTTCTTCACGATCACCATCAAAGAATACGGAGGCGTAGACGTGTGGGCCATTCAATGCATTTCAACGCAGATCGTCTAGTCGTTTAGCGCGCACACATGAGGAATGAGGATGGCCAATGGTCATTGGTCACCATACCCCAATCGTTCTATACTGGCACCCACCCGCAGTTCAATTGTACTTCCATAACAAATCAAGATGAAGCATCAGCGGCGAGGACGTTCGTGAACTGATATAATTTGATCAACCTTACTTCTCACTTCTCATATTCGTCGCCTGTAATGCAACGTTGTACTACTACAAGCCTACCTAATAATCGCAATATGGATTGCTATATATTTGTAATTCGAATTTGTAAACGAGAATATAACATCCAAAGGAAGTCATTTCTCGCTGGTGATTGGGGAGACAATAAGGATTGGATTGGAAAACTGTATTGTCAATTATCATACAGGCGCCGCCAAGTACGCCTTCTCCGAGATCTATCAACGTATCGCGTAAAATTGACTTCAGCGTTCAAGGCACGCGAGATGACGAGTAAAGCGAGTTTGTGGGGATATTTATTGCGGGTATAATATCACTTGTGATTTTTCAAGTGTACAAACTTCACATCACGCCCGATTTAGATTATTGATCGTTTGCTATAGACTAGAGTTAATTTGCCCATAATTTCAAAATTTCGAAGAAATCGCTCGCGGCACACTTACGAGATGTAAATGGCACACCGGTTGAGAACCACTGGTCTAATGCCTTGAGAATACATTTTCGGGCCTAGCTTGGACTGTTAAGGCAAAAGAATATGTTCCTTCGGGTCCTCGTCGAAATTGTTGGCGAAGCGACGGAAAATATCCATGTTATCGAATTATATACCCATTGATTGTTCTAGTTGATACAATTGGGGACGCTTAAAAAGTCAGCTTTTACTTCAGCGTTGGGGTTTAATGTGGCCTGGCCCGTCGCTAGGTATCGTGGACATTAATATATTACTTTACGGAGATTTAGGGTAGCAATATGACGTCATAGGTTCACGTTAGCGTTCACATAAAACCTTTCAAAAAGATTAGCGTTCACACGAACTAGAACCTTTCAGAGGTTCCCGCCATCCCTACTGATTAGATCTCGTATATTTTAGCCACCGATTTGCTGACCTGCTTAACTGTTCCATTGCAGAACGCATGGATCTGAATGCGAGTTTTCAGAAGCTCAGAGAAAAGAATTCGAACGGTAAGATAACGTTCCGGCTATGGACCGGTAATGGGCTAAATTACGAGTTGGCATTTTCCCTGCTATGCGTCATCACTGGAAGGCATCTTGTAAGACGTAAGCGATCCAAAAGCGTCGCCAGCTGTGGGCAAAAGCACATGCGAGCTGCAAAGTCCTTTAAAACCAATTCTATTTGTCGTATATTTATCTGCAACCGTATAAAATCGATTCGTTCCTCCAAATCAACTTATGTTAGATGAAGTACGATTCTCGCTGCAAATTGTAGTAGCTGCATGTACTAGCTCATGGCGCAATAAGACGTAAATGAGTATACTTTCGGATTCAATATATTTTTCCAAATATCAAGCTCAGTTTATTTTTTACATACTTATTAATCGGGTGACTATACAATCCCGAACTAAAGCCTTATGTTGCTGCTTGACTGTTCTTCCAATATGCAAGAACTTACTTTACATTCCATAGTCCAAACTCCATACCCCAAACTTTTGTCGCGGACCGCCAACGTATTTCCTGCTTTACAATTTGCCCGCCGGGGATGAACAATCTCCCACCCCTGATTTAGGGGTTACAACCATCTGTACGAAATAGCATCTATACAGTACAATATTGTTCATTGTTCATTTCAGAATTTGCAAAAAGCGTAAGACAGTCCAACGCTACAGTACAAAAGCTGAAAGATGAGAACGATCGAAGTATACACACATAAGCTGCATAAATCACACTATTTTTTATTAACATTTATTATAAATGAAGATTTATTTTTTCGCTAAGCTTTTTCCTCTATTAAAGTAGTGTGTCTGTGCGAATAGTACAATTCCATCACACAAAAATTCAAAATGCAATAACTTGCTTAGAAAGTAGGCCTGTGGCAGAATGTGTTTCGAAATTTGAAGTGCTGGCATCGACCAATTATATTATTTGTATATTTCTAAATCGGTCAAGTACGCTAGGTGTGTAGAGTCAATTTGACAGACCGCACCATATGTACCTGAACTGATCAGAAATTGTCATATGCATTGAGCTTGCGATTTCCCGCTTGCACCTAGTATCAACAAGCTGCTGCCTCAATACGACATGTTACGACAGAATCAAACTATGACACACACTGCAGACACACACTGCAACCGATACTAACATCTTGAGGCGGAAAATCGCACCTTGATTCCGAATATTCTCTGAACATCCCAACAATACTGGGTGCGAATTACGGGCCCTTGGGAGCCGAAAACTAAAGTCGAAGATTGAGTGAATTTTACATGTTGCTATATGATCATGATTGCACATTTTGTTCAATACACTGGCACCAAGCGTACTTTGATGATTATCCATACGTGGTGTAGACAAGTATAGACAGGAAGGCAAACTTTGTTAGTATTTCAATTAGCGAAGTGACGACACATGACATCATGTGTTCGTGTTTAATGTTCATTTTCACGTTCGCAGTTAACGAACCCGAAATATTTGGGGTTCTGTCTACAAAATAGCGCGAACAATACATTGTTCATTGTTCTACATACGATACGTGCATGGCCATTTTAGAAACTAGGGCAACGCAGGCTTTCGCTCGAAGACGCCCACGACCGCCCTCGCTGGAGGCGCTTAACTGGGGCCCAAAACGGATTATCTTGATGTTCTTTTGTTTCCTGTTTTCTTGCCCTTTTCTTTAATTATTCAATTGAAAGTCGATATATATATTCTAGAAACTGCAAAAATGGAAAGACGATGCAATGCGACCATACAAAAGCTGAACGATGCAAACTATCAAGGTAAGAGAGTAACATTTAAAATATTGTTTAAATTAAACCATTATTATTTCTATATATTATACTCGAAGATCCAAATTTTTGGTGAATCAATTTCTCCGTTACAGGGGTGTGACAGTTTCATCACACGGGGGAATTCAAAATAGAATATCTTGCGCAGAAAGTATGGCAGATAGCTATTTCAAATATGTAGTGTGACTTATACAAGAAACATAGCATGTTCATTGTTTATTTTCTCAGCAATTTGGGTGAGCATCAACTGTCTTTCATGTCATTTTTAATCTCCCAAATCGGCGTAGGGTCAATTTGACGGAAGGAGCCATGGGAAAGGAAAGGGAAACGTGTGATTTGGAATTTTTTCCGAGTAATTGGTCAATTTTCCTGCCCTGACTCCCGAAATACCCGCTTTAACCTTCTACTACCAGTGTTGACTATGAAAATAACGCTCTCGAAGTACGCTTACCAGTCTGTGCGTCAGAGTCCAGTTTTTGATCGCATTTGAACACTTTTTCTAGAAAAAGAGGACACATTCCCAAGAATTACGAGATTTGGAAGTCCTCCGAGGACAATTTCAATTTATTGAACAAACAGGACAGATCCTCTTAAAAGAGGACCTATGCTAACCATACCAAATAGGTGTAGGCCTGTGGGGTCAATTTGGCAGGTGTCGCTATGACTTCCGAACCGAATTTGTCAGGGAATGTCCAAAACTTGAAACAATTTCAATCCATGTGTCCCTATATAAGACCGGCAGAAGCATGGCAGATTACTTGCTTTAGCGCAGTGGTTCTCAGTCTGTTTGTCTTCGCGCACACCCTTTGAACCGTCACAGACTCCCGAGGACCCCCACGCTCCCCAAGATTTAGTTCAGTTTTAGCTCAATTATCATGCATTCGTTATGTGTCCTGTGCGAATATTAACTTTGGACTCGTGATGAACGGCAGCACAATGACTTTTCATGAAATTAACTTCTTACTATCTATGCAGAATTTGAGAAGACTTTTATTGTTTCAAAGCGAATTCTGTAGCGGCATTTCGTGAAATACGCGATCGTGTCTTGAAAATCCACGCCGTCGATTTGTCAGGAATGAGTGCGGAAAATCCATTTCCCAAAGATAGGTCGTAGAGAAAGTAATGATAATGCGTAACGCTTACGACGACACCTCTGGGTATGATCGCAGCAAAATTGAGAAACAGGTTTTTAATGAAAATATAACGGCCAGCCTATTAGTTATTTCTATCTATAGCAACTCATCCTGAAGTTATTCTGGAATAGCGGTTATGTAGCCTATATCACAGAAGAAAAGAGATTTTTGCAAACAAATTTTTTCCAAAATCCCAACAAAACATCTCCAAACAACAATATGTTTGTATCAGTAGGCTATATCGGCAATTTGGCAATTAAAATAAGTTTGCAATTGCACAGTAGAATATTTCATCGCACTCTGTTAATGTGAGTCCTGAAGCTTTAGAAACTATGAAGCGATACTGCATCTGGATTTCTCTAATTAAAAAAAATACAAATTGGGTTATCAACCATTTTGCGAGTTTGAGGACATCCTGAAAATGCTTCGCAGACCCCTAGGTGTCCGCGGACCATCGGTTGAGAACCACTGCTTTAGTGAAATCGTAATAGGTATTTTGGAAAATTGATTGCAGTGAATCGGAAATTTTACTTTTGGACTCATGAAACTGCAATATTTCTAATTTTCCAACATCGCCGGACGAGCCATTGACCATGAACATGAATTCAGACCAAAATCTTTAACACCAAACTTCTCATTTTATACCAAACTGACGTTATTTTTTTGCAGCGTTTATCGAAGTGCGGTCTCTTATTTCTAACAAGTCGTCCGGAATCACAAGTTTTATCGAAGAAAACTATGTTCGCAGAGACTTGCTTGGTGACTACTATTTTGATTTAGTTAGGCCGCTTTACGTCTGCGTCAGTCGAGGCCCTGTTACAAATGAGAAATAAATGATAACAAATTTATAAAACATTTATCCTATCAAACAGTTTTGAACAATTGAGAAGGATAAATATTGATGTATTTCACATGAAATCGAATTAATCTTTGTTTTTCTCAGTTTCCTTTTATTCGTTCAACGTAACTAAAACACTTATGCTTGTGTTTTGACACAGTCAGTGTCCTTAGCCTAGCTGTAGCGTATATAGGCTACAGATATATAATTTTATACTATTGGCTAAATTGCGAAATGGCATTGTCTCTGCTGTGGGTCATCACAGGAAGGTGTTTTATCTAGAGCCTGTGATTTCGAGAAAATATCTGATCACATCGTGTAAGTTGAAAGCTATCCAATAGCAT
>ATSW01001382.1:0-11387 GCA_000444245.1 Botryllus schlosseri
TCCAGAACCAGAACGAGATCGACAGTGTTACTTCCAGAACATCCCGCTGATTGATGAAACGGATTGATTAAAAAATTGATACCATGAAGTGCATACAGAATTATTCGAATAAGACCGAATAAGACCAAATTCTTTATATGAAAATCAGCCCTACTGACGAGATGAGATTGATGTATCCAAACATCACTACGGAGCCAATAACCTACATTTTAAAAATCACATTACCTACATAATAGGCTCAAGGCTATATCTGTGATTTAAAAATATATATATATAAAATATAGTAATGTATTTTTATGCGTTTAACCTCAGTCCACCAAATACCAAGAAATTTGGATTAAAATATGCCGAAAAGACAGAAAAACATAATTGGAGC
The DNA here is from genome assembly GCA_000444245.1 of Botryllus schlosseri. Taxonomy (NCBI): domain Eukaryota; kingdom Metazoa; phylum Chordata; class Ascidiacea; order Stolidobranchia; family Styelidae; genus Botryllus; species Botryllus schlosseri. Next base: position 377 of record ATSW01001382.1, read on the forward strand.
AAAGGTGAAACATATAATCTCGTATGTAAACATACATCAAGCAGATGAGATCACCCAAAAAATTATTCTGTGAAACCCTTGAAATTTCTCAATTGTGTGATATGATTTCATCAAGTTGCGGCTCGAAGTAAAGAAGTAATATAAAGAAGAAATTGCTACTTACGTGGAGCCTGAGGTGGTGAATCGTTGACTAAAATTGAGACAACATATGAACAACTATTCATAGCATAAAAGTAACTGCAGTCGACTTACGTGGTGTTGGATTTTTGCAGTGATACTCGCCCATTTTGTTGGCGACACATTTTTCGTTTGGATTACATTGACTTTCGATGCAATCGTACTGATTCGCACCGGTGCAGCTACAAGATTTTGTACAGTCGGAATTCATCGCCGAATATCCTAGAAGAAATTCTTGTCACGACAGATCTAACATATGAACCACTGAAATAGAATAAACCTTTGGACACATATCCAGTGCCGTCAACGACACATCCACATTCCGAAATTTCAATGCAATCTTCGCCGTCTTTAACAAATCCTGGCTTGCAAACGCAGTCCTCAACATCCGGTAACATGCATCTGATGAATAAAAAATTTAAAAGCCTGGCCACACATTGCCGCAAAACAGGAATCTTACGAATCCGGCGCGAATGGATCGACACAGGTCGCGGGACACGCAGATGCACATCCGCTGTAGCTACTACCCGGAGGGCATTTCATTGCAAAATTGGTCTCCTCTCTCCAGTTACAAATCTTGACCTTTCTCTCTTGACATTCTCCGGCAACTGCATCCAAAGCCTGTGAATGCAAGGCAATGAATTATCACATTTACCAGTAGTAAACACCATTTTACGTTGTGGTTGCCACCATATATGCTGTTCTATAGCATCAGATGAGATCAAACACCATTAATTTAGAATCAAAATAACACCATAAATTTCTAGTCAGTTACAAGTAGAATTATCGATTTCTAACACATGCTAAAACTACTTGAAGTGGAAGTCAAACTAGTTAAGTAAGTAATAACAAAAACTACATTTGGTAGAGGGGTCATATACTTTTAACAACAAATCAGAAGTGGTTACTTTTATAATTGCAGGGTGCAAATTGATGCAATCTTATCTCAAAACTACTTGCCTCTTTAAAACTTCAGAAGTGAAAAATTAGCGCTTTTGTCTAAATATTGTGAAGCAGAAGTGAAAGAAGTGTCAAAATAAAACGCCTTGAGAAATTACTGCAAGTAGGGAGAATTTACCGAGCAGTACTCCAAAAAAGTAAAAGTACTTCGTTACTGACCAACTCCGCATCACAGCTACCAATTTATCAGTAAAGTCTAACACATAAGCAAATATATCAGGTTTCAAATTGATTTGAGATGTTTTTGGACTTTGATACTCCATGCGTACCAAGTTACAGATAATGAAGCAGTACCAGGCTTCCACGTCTTAAGTCTCAACTTACGGAATAATTGATGTTCCCGTTGTCAGCCAAGAAAGTCTGCACTTTTACAATGACTACAAATATGGACCGTAAATATCGCCGATCTTTGCACCATATTACACTTTCGTTAGGCAGTGTATCAAGGGCATGCAATTGATTGTAAGAATTTTGTCAAAAATATCCGCATTGTTGTATTGAGTAAAAGAGTAGGACTTTATCTGGCATCGATGCAGTCACGACATACTGTTACGTAAGTCTCGAAATCATGGACTAGATAAGGGGTCCTTGCTCATGTTTTATCAGTAATCGGAAGTCAGCAGTGGGATGACTTACATCTTCTAGGACCTTCCTGTCGCCGTCGTAAGCACATACGTCAAAGACACAGTTTTCAAACAAGTGACCCGTATCCATCTTCTTAATGCATTCACCAAATGGACCGCTTGGATTCTTCAGGGGACCGCAAAAGTCTTTTCCTGAGCTGAAATTAAATGAATGCATCAGCGGCCTTACTTTGAAGGAGTCTGATCCTAATACTCATACTATTTTGATTTCATGTCAGCCGAGCAGACAAATTCATCGGGCGTAGGTATGTTGCAAGTGCCTATTTGATTGCTGATCCCGAATGGATTTGGCTTGGAAAGTTTCCCGTCTGGTAGCATCAAATCGTTCTTCTTATTACCATCAAAGTCAGAGCATAATCCTTCCACCTTGAGACAAAAATATCAATTAGAATACCTCAATCGCATTACATTCTATTACAAAAGAATGGATTAAATTGACATCTGGAAAACTGCATTGGATAAGCAACACCCATCTCGGTCTACAAAAATATTAAAATACATTGAAGTCGAGTCCCAAAACTGGCATGGACACTACAAAGATTACACCTTGATCAGTAGAACACAAAAAAATTCCAATTTAGCATAGGCCCGAATATGACGGGTTTGAGATAATTTAATTCAACCCCTGACGCTATTCAAACGATCAAATAGACATAACTGGCCAAGGAAAATAGCTTACCTTTCCTTTGTAACTCTCCGGAATGTATGTCATAACGTAGAATTTCTTGCTCAATATCTTCAATCCGAAATCAGTCCTTACGACATAGTAACGGCCCATTCGCTTCACCGAAAATCGTGGTTCCTTGTAGCTACGGTACATTTTTCCGTTTATCTAAATTTATACGCAGGTGAAGAAAACATACGTTATGCAATATCAAATAAAAAGGTCCCTACCTTTGGAGGCCCGCCATGTACGAATTCAATGACAACATCGCCATCGTAAAGATAGATGGTTGCCCGTTTCGTGTAAGCAACTCTTGGCTTGGTCCGTTGTTCATTTTCAACCTGAAAGAAAATAATATGTATTGTTATCACCTGTGAACAGCATATACTATTCGGAAAAGTTGAATGTATTGAAGTAGGTGCACAATAAGGTTATAGTGAATCGTGAATAGTTAAAGAACAAGTTTTTAATGGAATTCCTTGCCCATTTTTATCCCGTCTGTGCATATTTTTTGTTTAGCGTGCATGATTCTTTTCAATGCATTCATCAAATGTTATCACTATCTTTAGCCAAAGGCAGTCGTTTGATTGACAAACAATTCCAAGTTGTTTCGAGTTTTACCTATCTTTTCACTGCATCTTGTGGTGTTTTGTAAAGATCAATCTGGTACAAAGCTAAACTGAGGTATAAATGGTCATATGTATGTCGCATAGCTTTGCACAGTGATTCATTCGATGACTGATTATTTCCGGTATCGACTACCATTCTATTTCTATTTTATTCAAGTACTTCTTTATTAATGAAGAAGCCTTGACTACACTTCAACTCTAGATGTTATCCAATTATAAATTTCTAGAACATTAGGCGCAATTCTGTGCGTGTGGTAAAAACTCAAACTTTTGTAAATATGCAGCTCGCAATCTGCAATCAAAAATATTCCAGGACGTCAAAATGAAAATCCCACTCACTTGAATATCGAAAAATTCCAAATCGGTAGCATCATCTTTTCGTTTAGTTAGAGTATAATTGCATTTTCCCATGAAATCATACTTTTTCTTGTCGTAGGTGACGTAATGTGGATCTCCCCATACGAGACATTTTCCAAAACCTGAGAAGTAAAATGATCATTGAAGACAATATGCCTTTTAGAAATACACAGAAGAACAACGCATGATATTTGCTGTGAAGAAAAAAATACTTTCACTTCCTCTGGATATACAAATGTGTTAAGTTAGTTAGGGGGTGGGCCCCTATCTTACAAAATGTCGAGATTGAACATAACTACGATGACGCTCTCTAAACTTTTGAGCACCCCAGTTAAGATGTACATGTAATAAAGACCTATTAAAATATTCAATGAAGAACGGAAATATTAATTCCTTACTTGCTGGCTGACAGCCCAATGCTCCGCGATCATCTACAGAACAGAAAGTGCCTGATTTGCACGAAGCTTTCTTACACGACAGCGATCCGTCAGAACAGGTGCATTTCTCGGCGCAGTTGGTTGTGTAGAATTTAGATCCAGACTGAAATCGAAATATTATGTTACCTAAAATCATACTTGAAGTCCTGCCAGTATTACCTTGTAATATTTCCCATCTCGTACGCAACCACATTTCTCTTTCTTGATGCATTCCTCTCCAGACATTACGTAGCCTTGATTACACTCGCAGCCTGGAAAGGAAATATCATTCTCCACATCAGCAATTCCAAAACGGTGACACGTAAGTAAATTCAGTGAACCAATAAATTTTTAACAAAGTAAATCAAGTTTCGTAATTAGTGTTTTATAGACAAGCCTATTGCAAAGTAGTTTGTACCTGGCAGAAAACCTTCTCTTCCCCATTGCTAACACTTTCCAAAGAAATACTGACCTGATGGAACCATCGATTTTATTGCTCTCGGATCAATCACGACTTATGACTCATGGAAATTTCGTAATTTTGCTTTATTGCAGCAGTAAGTTCATTTTTAGCCAAAAGTCATGGCTGTTTTAGGGATTGTTGATTATCAAGACATTACCCTTGACATGATTTCAATAGATCTCAAACTGATTCACCCCCCAAACTTGCTGTTGCATCAAACCGTATGTACCAATGTTCAGCTGTTGCTATTAGATATGACAAAGGTGATATTCGAACACAGAATACGTGGTTGAAATTGTAAAGTAAACGTAAAAGAGTTTGGGAAACGCGGCTTTACATGAATTTGGTTATTGAGAGCTAATTCATACATCTTTCAAATATAGCAGTGTGAATTATCTGTAAAAATGAATCATACAAGATGTCCTATTCATTGCTTGTTGCTGTTTCTCTTTCATAAAAGAATGTACGATGATAAGTTACATACCTTCGGAGCATTCCTCTTTCTTGCAGTCATCTTGGCTTTGCTTCGCTCCAGCGCAAAGTGCTGGACATGGGGTGACACATTCCTTATATTGAGAATGCTCGGGACATATTGGCACTGAAATACAATCAACGAAATGAAATTTGTCGCGCACATGCAGAAAATTTGCAACTAACGTCTTTTGCATTTCTCTCTCCAATTACAACTAGCGTTAACAGCCTTGCATTTTTTGTTGTAGGCGGCCAGATGATTTTCAAGCGATTCTTGAGCTCCTTCTGTGATACACGCATCTCTCATGCAACTCTGTAAAAATTTTCTGTGTTCAGCCATGCGGCTTTGAGCAAAATATTTTTTTTATTTAGTTTGTTAGGAAATCTTCAACTTTTGACAATGCCTCAGTGATGCTGTGAATGTACACTAGCTTCATCAATATTTTTCTAGATAAACCAACTCTTCTCTGGCAGACTTAATAAACACGATTTAGTTCCAAGATGAACATCAGCAAGCTGTGGTCGAGCTAGAATGCCTTGACGAACACAATCCACAATCTCATTGGCTATTGCGATTGTGAATTAGTAATTAACTGTTAGTGCCTGCTTCAAATGTACAATTGAATAGTTGAAAAAATGAATATCCACACTTACAGTGCAAGAACACGTTCAATTTTGATTCAAAAGAGCATAGCCACTGTTCAGTCATCATTAGACACACGGAGGCAAAATTTCGAGTTTCAGACCCTGATGTCACGGTAAGAGTGGCAAAATAATTCTTACCTCGAAAAACTTTTTCGAATCGACCTGGTCCATGCAATTTACAAAGCAATCATCCGGATCGATCATGATGCCACATGAGCATTCTCCGGTGTCGAATTCTTTACCGCAATTGGGAGCTTCCACAGGAGGAGCGTCTGCTCTCGGCTGGCACCTACATAAGAATCAAATATGAGCGTTGAGCAAGACTGATTACTGACAAAGTAGGACAATAATTTGTCTCGATTCATTATTATTGTTACGTCGAAACATACATTGTATTATCACCAATCTTCCATTTCCGCACGAAGTCGGGAACCTTCATTTTCTGTAGATCGTCATCTTTTTTGTCATTGTTATTTCCACACAACCCTGGAGAACAGCATGTTAATATAAAAGCAATAATCCAAATCAAGTAATCGTCGATATACCTTCTATGCAATCTTTGTAGTATTTTGGTAAACCAACATTCAGGTTACCGGTCTCAGTGAAGCTGACTACGATTCCAGATGTTGTTTCATATCGAATCGCGTTTCCATTTTTGTTGATGGACAAACCATACGATTTTTTCGTGAATGGCATATTTACAATTTCGCCATCAACCTTTAAAAAAAGAATCTCTAAATGCGTTCGATGTTGATTTGATAATCAAATTACTACATACCTTGACAAGCATCCCTCTAAACAATTCTACAAATAGCCCATCGGTACGGATTACAACTTGTTTGAGAGCTGAGACTTGTTCGGTAGCGGCCACATCTTTTTCCACCTGCACAAAACATTCATTCAATACATAGCATGTAGTAGGTAGTATTGACTTGAGGTACTTTCGCACACTGCATGAAATAACGTTGGACTTACCTCGATAGTGATTTTGGGCGTATTTTTACAATCAGAATCCAGCAGAGTGTATCTGCACGATGCGCTAAATTCGTAAGCTTCTGCATCAAATGTTTCGAAATGCCTTCCGTTTATCAGCCCACACCATTTCTCGGTCTTGGAAGCTGTAACAATATTGATGTTTAGAAATTTCGTAATTGAGATTATTTCAGTGAAGATTATATCTACCTGGAGGTTGCTTGACTGCTGGTTCTGTAATGGAAAATAAGCGGTTAGCAATGTTAAGCAAGTACCACAATTTAATTCATACCATCGAGGTCTTTGTCGTTGATGAGTATTTTCATCGTTTCAGGTTCGTCTATTGTGGCTTTGTTGGGAAATTGCAGAGAAATGTAAAATATTTCGATTCCTTCCAAAACTGGTTTCTTTTCATCATCGAGAATAGTGATTGTCACTGGAGCTTCTTTTTGGTTTGGAGCAAACTCAATTAGCTCTTCGACAGGCATAAAGTCTTCTTTTTCTGAAAAAAGAAAATCCATGTGTTTCTATTACATGTATCCCTAAGATGCAGATTGCAGAATGAAACTGCAGAGGACTAGAACGATACAACAATTAAAAATAGTTAGGAAACTTGATATAGACTTCAAGGGTGCAGAATTGCTATACTGTATTTCACGGTTGACGAATAAAAGAATTCTCTCTCTCTCTCTCTCTCTTCATTGAAGTTTTGATCTTATGAAAAGGGCAGAAGATCCGAAATTATGAGTCCAAATCCGTTTCTTGGCTGCGACTCATTTCTAATCCCAACTGCTAATCGTATTCAAGAGAAACATGTAAATATTGCTGCCTTTGTTTTTATTCATGCATTTTGCAAAAAGTCATCCGAGAACAATTCTCACCTGTTGCTTGCTTCGGCTCCTCCAAAGTATGAGATTTCACAACAACGGAGGATGGTTTAGAAAGATCGCCAGTACGAAGAACGTTAACAGTTATTGTACCGACATCTTCCAAGACTTCAAATACCAGTCGGTCCAAAGTAACTTGGGGCACTAAAATAAAACATGATGTTACTACAAATCAGAAGAAATATCTTTGTAGTCACAAACGTAATCTATTAAAACCTTATCATGTTTTAGATTTGAAGTCATTTTCTAGCTATTCGAGCAAAGTAAATATATAACGGTATTCAGTTTACGAAATTGAATGAATAGAAGAACGAATGAATGAATTTAATCAGTATCGGTGGTACGACTGTGCTATTTGGCATGGTCCACATCTGCTGAACTAGAGGATAAGAATACACACCTGCATTCAAGAAACTGACTGATTTTGGCACCAAATTTCAGAACGATATAGAGCTTGCGTGCGTAAGGAATATTGAACTCTAATACGCGTTGAATGAAGGTAAATGAAGGACGGACACCAAGATTACTGTAAGTACATCTGTTCTAGGGAACTGGACTTTACACAATAATGTACTTTGTAGCAAGCAATTGAAATAAGTAGGTAAAAATTAAGTAAACAAGACTGTTATTTCAAAGCAACATAATGTGTAACATACTTTGCAAGTCTTCGTCAATAGTGACTTTTGCTTCTACCATGTCGCCTAATTTCGCCTGGAGAGGTGAGCTCAGCATGACGTTGAACGTCTCCGTGTTTTCAGACTCATCATCGTCGATAACTTTGATGTAGCATTCCGCCATTTTTTGCCCTGAATACATCCAAAAGTGACTACGGCTGACAACCATTTTAACGTTTATACGTAGATGCTAGTGAAGAACTACTATTCTGTCAGAGCTTAATTCACAATTCACAATTCACACTTACCAGGAGCAAATTTGATTATAGACGAAGGCTGATCAGGTCTTGGCATGTAATCTGCTTCTGCTGTAGCCGTTTCATCGACTGTATAGCAAACAACTGACGATTCCTGATCGGTTTTCCCTGATCTTTTAACAGGAATCGTTATATGCCCAGAAGATTCCTTGACAAAGTGCTCTGGCTCCGTAAACTGAATCTTGGGAGATGACGAGCCTGCAGAAAGATCATGGCTTATATATTGCTGGATGATAGTCGGACGATATTATTTCTACACCAAGGAAAGGATCACACAGACAGCATCAGTATTTCACACTTGACATTGGACAATTCAAACAGCATCAGTGCAAGCAGACCGCTCTGTAGCAGACGATTTACGATGGATCATGAAATCATGGGTGTATTTACGATAGAAGTTTGAGATGGGCATAACAGCATATATTCCTTATGTGGAAAAGAACATTGGAAATTTGAGTGCGATAAGTATGCTTTTCAGCCTCTGACTGTGGAGTGAGTGAAGTAATACAGTTTCGTTAGTTCACCACTGCAATGTATCAAAGTTTTCAGTAAATGAGTTGGATCCACCACTGTTGCCGGAGCTGGGTGTAAGCATATATAGCCCACCTACTTGATAGTCAGTGAAGATTTTGACAATGTCAGACCGACTCATATTAAGGAAACTCACCCTTATCAGAGTCTTTGGGGTCATCATCTTTTTGTTTGGGATCATCATTATCTTTCATGGAGTCATCATCTTCTGTAGAATGGAGATATAAATTACGGTAGTTCGAATTACATCAAGTTCAAAAGGTAGCTATAAATCAAAATTACCGGAAGGACATGAAAATCGGACTTCGTAATCTTCACAACGCTTATCTCGTTGGTCTTTATTGAGACAAGAAAATCCTGTTTTTGCATCCATCGAGACTTTTTCTCCGGCACTTTCGGACGATTTCTTGGTTTTTACAAGCCTGGCTTCAATTTTGTTTGGTTCTTCGCAAATCTTGTTCGGATTTTCTTTTCTGTAAATGAAAATGTGGTGATTTGAAAATACATTACAAGGTTTTGTTTCTCTTTGCATATACATCATTAGCAGTCAGCCTAAGACCTATCCTCAGCCCAGCACAATAAGTCAAAGTACTAGCGCAAATGGGCGGGGTTATGGCAGGAAAGGCATTTTGCGTAAAACTTCCACCAAACTATAATGCGGGTCACTTACCCAATGTGGCCACAATTGCACAGAACTGGCATTATGACAAAAAGAAGTAAGTACACATACAAATAGATATCCATAGATACTGGCGGTAAAACTGAACTTCAGAACAGTTCATATGAGTCGATATCTTGAACTACACCTGCTATGGTGTCTCACTATTTGTGATGAAGACAAAAGATGACTGAATTTACTATTGATCGGCACTTACTGAGAGGTTTGTGGTCGGATGTGTTTCAAATTTCATCACGACTGTACCACGTGCCAATCCATTAGCAGAACAGATCGGGACGTTTGGCTGAAATTTTGATTTCCAATAGAATACAACTTCATAAACTTTGGATATTGAATAGCAATTTCGTATGAAATTCAGATGCTGTGCCTTGCTGACATCTGTGTTTAACAATATATATATTCTGGAATGCCAATGCCGATATCCTTCTTACCTTAGGTCCTTCAATTTCTCATGGTCCCCACTAGCACTTGGATCATCTCTGTCAAACCATGGAGTCCAAGAATACCCGGTCGTATCAGATGAATCTAAAATGCAAATGATGGTTGATTCTAACAATAGCGAGTGTAGTCCAAATGGTCATATTTCACAAATCAAGGTGAAGATACGCAAATGACTACGACAGAAGTGATTCGAGGAAAGACTGCATGACAGTAAGAATTTAAAGGAATGAGTCAATCACCTTTAGGACAAGCAAAGCGAACTTCGTAATCTTCACAGCGTTTATCATCTTGCTTGCTGTTCATGCAGGAAAATCCTTCCTTTGCATCCATGGAGATGTTCTCTCCTGTGCTTTGAGCTGCTTTCTTGGTTGTCACAAGCCTTGCTTGGATTTTACTAGGTTTTTCACAAATCTGGTCAGGGTTTTCCTTTCTGTAAAAATCCAAATAACACTGCTAGAGCAGTATTCAGTCAACCAAATTCAATCTATTGATGAAACTACCATGATCCTTCTTAGATTGATTATTGCAAATATCAATCAAATGCCCCACTTCTAGTCTGAAAGTTTTCGTATTAGTCAAAATTGTAGAGTCTTTGACATGGAAAGTACAATCCAATAACAGGATAATTTAACCAAAATTGAAACTTGTTTCAAACACAAGAATGCATGTTTCATTATAGCAATGTGAAGGCTTCTTGCCACCTAAGAGCGTTGCGCCCACTAGTTTGAAAACACTGGCAGAAACGGGAGCAAAAGTTTTATAATAAATCCCAAGGAATTATAAATTATATGTGGATTACAACAAACATAATGCACCAAATTTTCATTTTCTATCTTCTGAAATTATGATTTGACATTGACACTGGTCTTACCTTAATTTCTCTAATTTTTCATGGTCGCCAGTAGCTGATGGATCGTCTCTGTCATACCATTTGGTCCATTCATGCCCCGTGGGGACATCTGAGTCTAAATTTACAAATACTATTTGAATGAAAAATTCTTTCACGATAAAGTATAGATGTGTTGGGTGTTGGATTTTGTGTATTTACCGTCTGGGCAAGAAAAGCGAACTTCATAATCTTCACAACGCTTGTCTTTTTGGTCTTTATTGAGACAAGAAAATCCTGTTTTTGCATCCATCGATA
>ATSW01001383.1:0-10011 GCA_000444245.1 Botryllus schlosseri
CTCCCGATCGCAGTCATAGACATACCAAAACGATCTCTAATCGGAACTACATCGTTATGCAGCATTTTTACGGTCGGCGGTCATCATCATTAGAATACCCATTCGGTACAAAGATCTACATCTATATCTGCATGCTATAGCTGTTGAACCAACGACGATTTCAAGGGTTCCAGTCACCCCACATCGCATTTACGTCAACTACAGTGGAAGCAAATCGTCCATAGCCTCATACTGCATATTTTTCGAAGGTATTTACTCAATTATGGCATAATTATACACCAGTGAAAAAAAACAAGATATTTTCAAAAGGCATTTTTAACACACTGAATAAAACATGTTTAAAACAAAGTGTTTTGAAACACCATTTGTTTTTAATGAAACCCTAGACTCCGACACAAGTTACCTCTTATAGGATGGTATAACAGCAAGGTCGTGAGGTGGCGATATAGCGTAGTGGTACACTCCACGGCTGCAACACAAATCGGGTGTAGGTACGGATTCGAGTCCGGCTCCAGAATTTCCTACCTATGAGTGTTAAAGGTTTATCTAGGATCCTCCTTGCCATCTGATCTGCGCAAGCCTATAAGTGGGCCGTGCTATACGTCGGCAGGTACGGAATCAAAATGAAGAAAATTGGCCTGGATGTGAATGAATATTGTAGTCGACAAACACCATAACCAAAACACAAACAAACAAACCATGTCGAGAAAGAGCCCCGAATAAATGGTCATTATTATATTCGCCCTGTCGTTACATAGCCGGAAAAGGCTATACAGTATACACTATACAGTGTATATTTTTAATATCTTGCGAATTCTATTTGTATGTGCGAATCATAATGAGATTGCTCGATACGTGCAGTCGTACAAGTTAACGAATCGTAATATCTAATTACCTGATTGTTTCGATAAGGTCTTGCCTCATTTCGGGATCACTTGAAGTAAACTAATATATCGACATCGAGATGCGTCGAGCACATGTAACGGGGAACTATGACGAGATCAGAGTGATGCGTGACTACGTGAGTATGTAAGCGCACATACATGTAAGTTATAATATGCTGCCATTTTTAGGCAACTGGGTCGATGTCGGCCATCTGCTCTTCCAAGATTTAATACCTGCCAAGATTGCAATCTGGAATATGGTTAATCAGCTGTTAATACTGCACAAAAGTGCACATTTCGTGTCAGTCATTTCTAACTTCTGACGTAAAATTACCGAAAGCTGCCACCCGAAACACAAAATCGTATGTAACATGTCAGTCGTGATTTTCATGACCAGATGTGTTATCTACAAAAAAGATTTATTTGATTACCTAGCAGATTACGCCTGAACCATCTCCGACCAGAGCTTGTACCAGTAGTAAGCTAAATATTTCTTATGTAATTCCGACTGCTTTCTTAATGTGAATAAATCGTGAAGATTCTCATCCGCACCGAAGTGCTGACTTTGACGAGCATACCATCTGCTACCATTATTTGGAAGGTCTTGAGGTACTACAAGTCGGTAAATACGGAAACAAAAATAAAGAATATTGGAGAGGTGTAAAATGACCAATGTAGTCGAAACAGCATGATTATCAAACTAAAAAAACAAACAAAAAAGGTCTTGAGGAACGCATATACGTATGGACCTATGTTCAATTACAGTTATGGCATGGACAATTGATCTGTCATTTGGATATTAGCCTGCACCTAGATCCTGAGTGCACCTAGGAATAAATAGCATTATAAGCAAATATAAGTAAGACGAATAAATAAACATCAAAACAATGTATGCAAGAGAATGCTCTCCATAATATTTGATTTATAATAATACTCAATAACACCGTGAGTCCAAAATTTCAAGTCATATAACGATGGGACGTGGAACTTCTTCGAGCAGAAAATTCCAAATACTTACAATTCTATGAGTAAAAGAATGGATTCCTATTATTCAATCAATTTTTTGTTTGAAAATCTAAAATCTGAAGACAAGTCTTTAGTTTTATGATATAATTATGCATGCAACATTTTACGTACTGGTCATATTTTTATGATAATGCACCCACTGAGCCATATTTGTATCGCAGTGATATATGGCAGTGGCTCCCAGCCGTGAAACGTACAAGGACATCATTCAGTTCTAATGTTAGACGGTAAGAAATGGACATAGAAAAAACTCCCGAAGATTGCATAATCATGAATCGTTTGAAGTGGTACTAACAACGATTTTACAAAACCAGTAATTGAACAACAATGTGCGGCTTTTCGCATGCGAAATTTGCTTCCGAAACTTCAATAAGTTTTATATATTCGGCGGCGACATTTTACACGCAAACACAGTAACCGATGACAAAAGATAACTAGTGTGACAAGCGTGACTGCGTCATCGGTGGTCTAACCGCATCNAGTACACCAACTNTCTCTCCCCCATTCTCTCTTCTACCCGCGTAGGCCANAGCTTTCGAAACCGACCAANTCTCAAATCGTTCTATGGCATCGAACAATTACTTGTGTTATGCATAGGTGGGTACTCTTTTTATGATCAGGTCANATTGTTGTAACACCTGTCTGCGCNTGAACTTCTTGTTTGGCACCCAATAAAGTTGACTTGTGAATGTACCAGACGCGAAAGATATGGCGCGAAGCCACAGCTAAATTGTTTTGACAAATATTCAAACGGCAGCTATGTTCTTTATNCCCTTTTTTTATACCCTTCGTGACTTTGAGAACCACACGTATCTTATTTTGAATAATNTTCTCTGTACTGATTCTTCGATGTATTTTGGAGGAAACGTAGATCACATAGACACACATCGATCNTATCGACTTTACCAACCACTTGTGAAGCACAGCTAGACCATGGTGGAGCCATTATGATATATGTTCGCCTTATCAGACCAATTANTGTGGTAGCTTTTCATAATATTTGTTGAATACGACTACCAGCTTACTGTCTGTCTACCATATCAGGGTTTCCCGGTCTCTGATATTTCNCAGCATCAATTTATGTGAGGTGATTGGATGTCGACGTAATCACTTCAGAGAGTAGGCCTACGCTGTATCATGTTTGATTAACTGTGCCANATGGAAATGTACAAATCAGTATCTGGGTTACTATGGCAATAGGCTATATCAAGGGATGGTACTTGACAGTTTTTGGATGACATTTACATTTTTAGTTAATCCCATTATATACACGGTGANANAAACGGCCNATAACAGGCGCCTACATTACCGGGAATGAGATAAGAATTGGTGGCGTGTTGTGCAACTANTAGATTAGCTTGAGATTATGGACGAAATACCGACGTAAACATTTGAATCTTTGTAGTTTCTAATATATATGCCTGTGTAATCTCTTAGGCATGAGCTGTCATTTTAACACCTGGCTGACATCTCGGATTAAGGTGAATTCCGACTGATAAACGGACACTTAAATTTCCTGACGACGATTTGGTGGTGTCATGATCGCCACGGACAATTAATACTACGCGGTATACCAACGGCCCTAAAAGGGTTCCTACAGACGGACAATGTTGGTATCTTGATATGGAATTCTTCCGCAGGTGCATTATTCATACCACCGTTACCGACCGTCTATCATAATGCGTGATAGAAGTGATTCCGAAGGTCAAATATTCTTTGATCTATTGGTTGATAACCGGGGTCTTGGGCGCCTATATCGACTGATCTTTAACCCATAGGATTGTTTGCCTATACCACACAATGTCATAATGTAACATAAATATTGAGAATCCTAATTTTCAATTCACAAGCTTCGGCATNATACTCTACGCATGCAATAGAAAATTNAATGTTGCAGTATNNNAANCANGTATATATGCCTATGACTCGCTATTATTATTTGTGTTTCACTTTGTTACTTCGTAGGCTTTTGTCAAACAACGTTAATNTAATTTGGCAGGCCGTGNTGTTCATAAATAACTTGGTTCCCAATAAAGTTAACAACGCCACGTAACGCATAATAACATACCAGCAGACCCTCTGTTATACGACACACTCTGGTTTAAACGCANNTATATTGTTCATATCCGAAAAAAGGTTGTTTGGATGTGGTTATGTAATGTCCTTTTATGTGATACNGCGCANCAAGCAATGTGAAGTTGAAATCTCAATAACATAGATCGAGGACAAAAATAATTATGTAAAAGGCAGTTCCTCAACAAGATTCGCAGTGAAGAGCAAAGCTATTCTTTTCCATAAAACGAANCTATAATGAGCTGTCGCATGTTTGAACTGAACACTAATTGAACTGTGCGTTGCAATATTTTTGCTTTTCAATGCTAATAAATCGGCCTGAATCTGCTTTCTAGGAATTTAAAAGTCTACACTCGAAAGGATCAAACAACACAANGAGAAAATTATGTTGACTGATTGTGTATCGGTTGTACGANGGGCCAGTNTAATTGAAAATGTTACTTGATCAGTGGAGCAAACTATAAANATTGTAAATAAGTTTGAGAGCCACTGTGTTTAATTGCAAAAATGTCGCCGTTCCGGACGGGTCTTTCAAATTTCAGAACTCCGTCTTGACCCACNCAGTCACTACTGCATTAATTATNTTGATTTCAAGTTGTATTACCGGTTTCGGACGTCAAGTTCAGTTATCTAGCAAATTGATGCGATACGCATATTCATATCTGAGCAATGTCAATTCAACTGCGAGCCTAGACCAGACTCAATTAGACCAACCCCTGTCGTTTTANAGCTCGTATGGTTGACCGAATCTGCGATTCTGCGCGGTTCCTTCCTGGAAGAGATTTAGTTATCAGGTGATAAACACACAATCTCTTTTCGATTCGATCGTATCGCGAACACTGATTTTTTGATGGTGCAGGATAACGGCGATAATTATTTTTTCCCGCCCTCAATATGCCATTTCACGAAATGATTGCATAGTTCCGCTCACGATTCGGAATCAAGTTTTGCCCCGTCAGACTGTGATGAGAATGCGGAATATGACAAGACTACATGTGTATCATTTATGACGTAATNGAGTAGATGTAAAGTGGTAACATTTGTGTGATGCTAGTCAAGATCTTCNTTGCATTGCCAGTCGANGCAGCACATACATTGTGCATTTTATTTCATGATNNATGATTGATATCCTNCCAAATTTGCTAATGAATTATTATCNGNCCNCTAATAATTCCCATCCATACGTCCAAATGGGGTGATTGAAATATNNAGNNTATTTATTCTCGNCGAAGATGAGTTGCCAGCACCAAATATACCCATTGTTNATTTTGAACAANTAAAACCAATGCCANGGTATANCCAGTCGCAGNACNTTTCAAACGTAAGAAGCTTGATANGCAGTTCCGGTCCAACTTCNNACAGTCATCGAGCAATCCAACAATGTTAAAGTATGTAGATTGTAGATTCGCTACGTCAATCTCACGATTACGCAATTCTATATTGTAACNGCGATCAAATCTCTCGGCTTAATGTTTATAATGGGGCTAGGCACAATGATCTGAGTACTAGAATGTAAGTCGNGTAGTGATTNTGATGATTCGATCCGAGNAGGAAGAGTAATTCTTTTCNAACACTTAAATTATGCGCCNCTTGCGANGAAGGATTATNTNATCAACAAGGGAGCCTTGAAACCCATTTCAACCGTATCAAAACGTCCCGAACATTGGANGTAAGGCTACACGTGTCTATGAAAACAACAAAAAGGTAGCCTACCTATNTCAAACCTTCACTTGGTTCTAAAAGATCNATGATGTCGTCATGTCGNTGATACNCATCGACAACGCGGCTCGNAATCGAATCANTGAACTATTATACCCGATTCTGCTCATCCCTAAAANGAGTTGTCAGGCATGCTTGCGGNTTACTTAAATCGGTAAGTTCCGGCNTCACTGGTCGCATCGTCACAATTTCAAGTAATTATTTTGCTATCGTACGTATCTNACGTGNTGGTGAGATGTAATTCGACATGAACTGGGGTAATGCAAGATGAAGGTGAGATATTCTGCATAGAGCNAATGTAATTGAAAATCGTCGCCCCCACAGGCGATTTACGACTTGTCTGTAGTATGATTGATGGATCCTAACTGGTAAATCATGATGGATGATCGNGAAACATAAAGGACATTGTTTTTGGCCGNTGCAACGTGGAATTCCNAGGTGTTAATATCGATTCCGCTGGCACTTCAACGGATGCGGTAATCCGTNGAGGCAATATTTANATCCCGCNAATTTCNNAGTAAGTCGTGTCCTATTAGTCGTTTTATTCNTTTCAAGAAGTTTTCGCTTAATGACNAATGATCGTGACGTCTAATTTTGGNATGTANCGNGCCACCTGATATAGGATGGAAAAAGCAAAAAAGCGAAAAACGAATATGCCTGTGTAATTGTGCATATTCTTCCTGGATGATTTTTAACTGTTATGTGTGTCTTATAAACACCCTAGAGCACCCTTTAGTAACCTGGCGAGCCCTTAGGATAATCTACAGGCCTTCGGCGATCCACGAATATCTGGTGAGTCTAAAAGTCGAATGTTACCCCATTTCACAACTCGCACATTACTATATAAAATGATTGTGCATAAAGTGACCTGTGCGTCAGCAACAGTGTTAAAAGAAGAAAGAAAAACAGTTAAACATTATTTTTAAACACAACAAAAATATTATAGTTGATATTCCATGCATATCTGTATACTCTTTGCAGTGTGAGTAGTGCGTGTGTCCTCACCTCCGCCTTAGCTCGGAGATTGACTGAGCAAACTCCTGGAGTTCGTGTATATACCCCTGAACCACTGACATAGAACAAAAATGAGCCTTGGTATGTTTCGGCAGCTCAGAAATGATAATAAAGAATGTCGGTATGGTATACAATCACTAATGCTGTCGAAACACCAGAAACGATAATCACAATAACAATCTGAATGGAATTTCGACATCTGGTATCTATCTACCTGCTCAGAAAACCATGCCATAAGTATTGGGGTATGGTTTTGATTATAACTAAGGATCGAATATGAGAGGGGCCCGATCATCATCCATCACAAATTTGATCGATGTGAAATAAGTTGGCGTATTACTTATTATAAAGTTTTATGATTACGCAATTGTGCCATCTAGATATATACATGTGCTCAACACCCAATCATATTCGTTATGATGACCATCTCCATTCTCCAAGCTTCCAGTCACTAGATTTATACCAAGCACGTTTCGAACGTTATAGTGAGGTATTGTATAAGCTTCGAAGATTTTCAATATCATTTCCGAAACTTCCACTTCTGTTGTGCCAGATCATAGTGCAGAACTCGCAATATAATAAATATTCAATAATTGGTCATGCTGTAAGACCATTTTCTTCCGTGTCTTCAAGTGCGGCCGATATTCCTCAAATATGCTATATGTGTTAATGTCTGAATAACCATCCATGTAGAGTACTTGAACCGCATGGGCGATATTATGGATTATTGCCACGAATCTCATGATAATATAATCGAAGTAAAATCTCAGCACAAAGGACAGAAACCGCGATGTGAGTCAACGCAAGTTTTCCATACCACAGCGATAGTTGAAATAATACTTCCATTAACAATGGCCGGTCGCGAAACATGCAGACGAAAACAACGACTGCTTATGGATAACCTAATGGGAAGAATAATTACCAGAAATTCTATATATTCCAAAACATTCCTAAAAATGTTGTTGTTCGACGTTTAAACGAAAGATGCGCGCGCACTATGTGGAAGTATTTCCTTGTTTATTCATCGTCGACATGAAGTGATACGTGGACATTATCATAATTGAATTGCAATCTCATATCAGAATCACAGAAGGAAATTTTGGCTTTGATATCCGTTGATATCCACTTTTTGACAAACATATTTGGTGCATTAGAAACGAAATTGCTAGTACGAAATGGCATTATTGTCACTGTGATCTATATCATGTCTGTATCAGATTTCATTTTGGACATTGCCAGGGTGGTTATAATGACATTTCTGATACGTTTTTATTAACCCACAGTCTGGGTATCCACTATAAGATCCTAGATTTCGCTATACTTTGTAAAATAAATACTGATTGACTAATAGTCCCATTCTATCATCATTTTGTTTCGTGTATAATGTATTTTATTGTACATTCACATTGTTCACTCGACTTACTCTCGGTTATCTTAAGTTGGACATTTGCACAGTAAAAATCACACGGTGTAAAAATCGTAGCATTCTAGAACATCGCATTTATAGGTTTATCGGCTTGACGTTTTATCCGCTACGAAGCGTACATAATAAAAATAGAAATCCCGATCCTCTTGACAGTATATCATGTCATTTATTGTTTCAACCCGCAGAAATGCGCGGTCCTACAATTCTGAATTGCTAAGCGTTTCCGGAAACTGTACCGAATCTCAACGAATACTTTATATCCAACGACCGCAGCATGTACAAACGTTCATGATCCTCGCATACTTCCCGCATTCGATCTGAATGAATTCGGGATCCTGGAGTTACATAAGTTTTTATATGACTTCACTATCTTTGCGATTGGACTACCGGCTCATGACTCCATGCGATTGCAATTTTACTACTCAGAATGTGCTATCGTGTCCGCAGAACTAAAATCAGGATATGACTCTGATTCCCCTTCGTTGCAACTGCGTAGCTGTCCGGGTCGGTGTGTACTTGAGCTAATTTACCGCTATTGCGACACCGTTATCAAAGCCCTTTTTTGAAGTAAAACACATGCGAAGACTAGTTGATTTCAAAAGGCGGCCATGTTTCCAAAAGGCACAATCAATTCAATTCAATAACATGAAAAATGCGCACCCGCAAATGATGCAAAGAATGTAAAAAATATATCCCTATATATCTTGATTGTTTGCTCTATACATGGACTTGTGGTGCGTTTGATCTTATATATTAAATGAACGAATGAATCACAACTATATAATATGTCCTTCCAGGACAGTCGAATGATCACAAGCATCATATTCCGTTCTAAACTATATAGATATATAATTCGAAGTCTTTTCGTTTGACTATTATATTATGACTTATCGGCGTGACAGCAATATATTGGGAGAATTAAATTAAGCGCAAATATCAATTTAAACATATTTATTAAACGAGAAATTAGCGCAAATAAAGAAGCGTTTTATATGCTATTTTGACCGAAGCCAGACAATATAATCGCAACAATGTAATATCATTTTTATGGTACTGTGATGTAACATCTCAAATACATTTTGTGAGATGAATTCCGAACAAATCTAAGTAACTGCTTTCGCTGCGCGGCCAACAAATCGCTTGCTCCTGCCGTATATTTCTTGTGGAGTCTTTCCTCCGGTTAAATTTCCAAGGCAAGCCATGTTGCCGTGTTCCGCGTAGACAAGCGATTGTTTGTCTACGGTATTGCAAGCTATTCGAGTAGGTTCGCAAGCTTGGAATTTACATTACAATGCAAAATCGCACGCAATCGCGGTGTGGCACCGGATTTTGTACGGGAATCTGGTTCGCCTCAATTTCCGATAGCCTTGGCGGGCGGATGCATCTGTGAGTACTCGACCTTCGATTGGAATCTGATGGAGACACCGAGCGAGAAGAAGCGTCTTCAAGTGGAGTATTGAGCTCGATTGTACTGATGGACTCGCCAGGCGACGTCCCCGAGGAGTCGGCGAAGACATGCTTTTTACTGTAGCATCCATTTAATATCTTCATATTTGGCCGCACTTTCTCCGAAATAGCAAATTTACGAATGTAACTAGATTTTCTGAAGATTGAAGGGAGACGTTATGAAATGTAGTACGTGTCAAGAGCTTCTTGCACGGAGCAAAGCATAACTATTATATGAAAATCATCACTAAAATCAACGAGAATTGCTGGGCGTATGGTAATGACGGAAATTACTGCCGATGGTACACCACCTGATGTCTAGACATATAGAGACCCTTGGATAGCTTCTGGAAATTTTAATTGTTTACTCCATATTATAATCAAAGAATAGCCACATTGCAATCTGTCTCTTATACACATCTC
>ATSW01001384.1:0-11618 GCA_000444245.1 Botryllus schlosseri
AATGTTATTTTCTGAAATAAGCCTAGGAATTAATCGTATGACTTACTGCGTGAGAATTCGAGTAATAATTTCGATATCGATTCCCATTTCTCGAGTATTTTTTACGTAATCTAGTTGCGTGATAGCTTCTTGCACTTTCGTTGCTACATCAGTATTTCGAGAACGTGATTGGGCAATCGGTGCTACATTCTGGTATTGTGATGCTACTTGTTGAATATATGACGTCCCTTTGGTGCTTCGCACATATTCACACCTGCACGGCAACGGAAAACGAGATTTAGTAAATCACCAAAATATCTCGAATCACTTCGTGAATACTAACGTTGGAAACCATTTCGCATGTTCAACCCAGGGATCGTCGTTGTAGTCCCAATTTTGAAGACCGCCGTTGCAGTACCAACATATTACGCGGTCTCGCTCACCGATGTAAAACAAGCCCGCATTTGCGAGTTCTTCGGGCGTAGCGCGGAGACGCTCTGCCGGCCAGCGGACACCACGTCTGCTGTTGAAAGTATTGGTACGGGCTGCTAATGATCTCATGTGAGGATTCACGGGATTTTGGCAGGTGCTTATGTCTTCTGTTGGCCCATTTTGATTTGGCGATGATATTTGCGTTGCTTGATATGGTTGTTGCAGTCAAGCAGTGCGCTGAGGATGACTTACTGAGTTGGCTGTGATTGGTAAGGCGGAATCGCGTGGGCGAGGTCGTAAATAGTCGGCTAGATATTCCTTGAATATACCTAATAAAATATAATTCAGCTGTTATTAGCATCAATCTAATATAGATATAGTTGAATATCGACTTACCTCTAGACTTTTGCATAGGTATATTCTGTGTTTCGCGCATGTCCGCTAATTCACATGTAGATTTATGCCATCTCCTGTCTTCTGGATTATCGCCGATCATCCAATTCTCTATTGCTGCTCCGCAACTGCAAGTTAGCACAGTTTTACGTAAGCATTCCAGTTACTTGATCGTATTATGATAATATAACTGCTTCGACAATTTTGTCTGATTTGTTTTACAGCTACAGCTGCCTTGCCTTGGGATACAGCGCTAAGTGTAATTTTGGATATTAATTCGATCAATCGACCCCTTACACCAGTCTAAAGATCGGCGTTAAAAGGAATCAAACTTTTTCAACTGTGACTATATGTAATTACTTTTATATTTCGTTGCTTCGAACGATCATACAAATTTTGAGACAAAATATCCAAAATACTTTCATGAAGAAATTTCCATTTCAGGTAGTTAACGTTTCAGAACGATACCACAGTTTTACAACGACTACTAAATAGCAATAGTAAAGTCGTACGTTCTATCATCATCAATAGAGTTTTGAAAGCAATTCAAAATCGTTCTTCTAATTGAGCTTCTATAGATTCATTGACACGTTATTATTTGTGGTGAATAAGCCCACATGGGCGTAAGGAAAACTTGGCCAAGGCAATTGTATATTTCACAATGGTACCTGAAACATTTCGCTCTGTCCCTGTACCCGACGTAATAAAATCCAGCAGCTGCCAAATCTCTTGGCTGCACGGCTGAGTTCTTCGGGAAGCATTGGAAAGTCGCAAGTCGATATTGTTCTCTTCGTGAATCTCCTGATGCAATACAAATCATGTTATTAAGCACGTAGTAGCAGTTTAAGTATGAATAGTAAATTGTCCTATAGGCTGAACGTTATGTGTTCATTAAAGATATGTTTTTCAATTTCGGTGCCATATATGTTGCTATCATACCCAACGTTGTCGTCCCACGCGTTGCGCGTTATTACTACATTCGCCACCACCTATCTTTGTAGAAAAGCATTGTCGGCACTTCTTCATATCAAATCGACGGCGCGGATTTTCAAAACACGACCGCGCACATCACGAAATGCAACTTCGGAATTCGCTTTGAAATACTAGAAGTGTTCCTAATTTTCTACACAAATATTATGATGTTATTTTCAAGAAAAGTCATTTTGTTGCTGTTTATCAGTACTCAGCAGCCTACAATTAATATTTACACAGGATAGATGACGGTTGCACATAAATTGAGCTAAATTTGAACTAAAACTGTGATGGGGATCCGAGGGGGTCCGTGGCGGTCCAAATGGGGTCCGTGGCGGTTCAAAGGGGGTCAGCGAAGACAAAAAGGTTGAGAACCACTGGTCTACGCCTTCCATTGGCAATTTCACGTGAAGTTGCTTGCCTTCGCCAAGTGAAGCACTTTTAGACGAGACAATGTGACCCATCAACGTCAATATCACTCCTTCCTTTACACTTGCGCATATTGCACATTAGTATACAGCAGTGATTCCCAACCGCGGCTCCCAGCTAACCTTTTTCCGGCTCCCTTTGACATTTGAAATCCCATAAAAATATTATAAAATCAATTCGTAACAAAAAAAATTAAATTTATATTAAAAATTACTCTTGCTTTGCTTCAGGTCTGGAGTTTATAATTAAGGGTTGAGACCAATTCCTCTGCTGTCGAGTAGCGATTCTCTACTCAGAAACGATTTCGTTCTCACGCCAAAATACTCACACTCCAATTCGTTCGCATCGGCACTCAAATTTAAGTGAGCTCACCACCAGACTTAAGTACAGGTGGTGTTACAACAGATTTTCCAACCGTATCTGATCATCAAACCAATGGATCATTTGATGCATACAACGCATACAATACATACAGCTGGATAGAATTGATTAGGATGGACGTGATATCTACGTCAAAAATATAGTTCTCAGTTCTTGTTCCAAATATGTTGCGATATTAACTCAAAGGTGTCGCGGTAAGCGTTGCACGCTTTACTTCTATTTGTTGTTGTTTGTGGGAATAAATTTTCGTCTCTGGTTCATATAAAATCAAACACGCGGATTTTCAAGGCACAAACACCTATTTCAAGAGTTGCAGTTGCAGAATTTGCTTTAAAATAATGTAAATCTCCACAATTTTCACACATAGTATGATGTTATTTTCATGAAAAGTCAAATAATTGCTGTTTATCATTAGCTTACTGTCAATATTTGGACAAGACAGATCCGGGTTGCACCAAGATTAAGCTAAATTTGAACAATAATTTATTTGGATGTCCAGGGGGGTCCGTGACGGTCCAAAAGGGGTCCACGAAGACAAAAACGTTGGGAACCACTGAGCTACTGCGTACTGCATTATCAGCAATTACTCCTCGCTTTGACACACTTTGAAGCTCAAAGCCAATGCCAAGTTGGACATAAAATTGATTTTTTTGTTGTTAGTGTTGCTATTCGTTGGTACGTGCTTTCATGCTTTCTAATTTTTGTTATACCTAATGAGTGTGTTCGTGCGGCTCCAAACGTACTCCAAACGTAAATTTGAAATACGGCTTCGACACCGAAGAAGGTTGGGAACCACTGGTATACACTGTACTGCTATTGAATGTACTGTACGTACATACCTGGAGGAATATACACACTGACTTGTCCTGGTGGGTCTCTTTCTCCATTATAAAAAGCTCCGTCATTTGCAATTTCAGCACTTTTTACCATGCCGGGCTACTCTCTCACAATACTACCAGAATAAGTTGCAGTTTCAACAGTCGAATATCATGCCTTGTTGCTCTCATTTATATTCATATATAACATCGAGAGAAAGCACTAGCTATTTCGAGAGAGGCAATATTTGCCGCGTCATAATTTGCGTCACAGCTCATGTGATCGATTTATTTATAAGTCGTACGCTACAGATGTTTTCAAGGTTAACTGACGGTACGCGGCTGGGGAAACTGCCTCCAATACGAAAACATACTGTTAGGTTTCCATAGCAATTCGGTACATATATTAATTCTTCAATGATGTATGTAATGGCTGAGTNTAGCTCACAGATACGCCGGACTTGGCAAACTTATCTGTGCATTAATTGAAAATCAACAGGAATTTAATGGAATGGTTTAGTGTCACACTAATCTTCTAAGCCATAGGTTATTAACCTATTTTATTCCATCGCCCATTTCCAGAAATTTTCATGTTCAAAGGATTTTCATAATCAAGTTGTATTGGGATCTGAAATGGTGGTATAAACCTTAGTAAAACATGCATTTGCAATTTTGTGTAGTACAAACAAAACAGCCTATCTTATATAACGTATATAAGTGGGTAATATAGGCCTAATAGCCATTTCATTTTGTAACTTACAGATGCAAAGATATTGAGGTCATTATTTTGGTCAGAAGGCTTCAAAGGCTGTCCAAGCTACTCCTTCTCAATAGTGCGTTCGCAAATTTGGACACGCCGCGTGCTGCAAGATGACAATTACCGATTCGAAACATTTTATCGATAAAACCACTATCTAGTGTGCTGAGACTGTGTTAATGGCGACTGTGCTATCCGCGCACGAAGCAGGTAGCTCACATACCTCAACATATAACGACGTCTACATTCCTGGAAACATATTGCCTGCCGTAGTCTCGTAGATATATTCCGCATTATGCTTGACGAGAAATTTATAGATATGATCATTTAGTCAAAAGTGAATTTGCAATGAGACATATATTTAAATACGGCTATGCCGTCTTTCTTCAGCTGCCCCATAGGGTCTCATTCCCCACACCTCTCTTGACTATTGTCGTAACATAAATCGAACTGTGTAGGGGCGGTAGCGCCAAGGTTAACACCCTTTGCTCCAAAAATCGGTACTCGAAATATCTGCCATTCAGACGGCATAGCATCGTACTAATTAGTGCACTTCCGCATCATAAACTTACAATTTCAGATACCAAATATTCGATGTAGATGGCAATCCAAATCACCTTTTCCTTGACCCCTGTCCAGACTGTATTCGATCAAATTTCCTCGATATAATGGCTTGTTCTCCGCGATGCGTTCAAGTAATTTTGAGAGCTAATTGAAATTTCTATGGCGCGACTTGCCACGTGGATTACATCGATTTACTGCCGAGTGCGACATTTCCACTGCGCCCTGCGCCGGAGCTTTCCTCGCAAACTCGATGCCTCTCCATAGGGTCCCAGCACAATTATGCGGAATGGGCTATCATCACCAATCAACTGCTCAAAGTCTATGTGCTAACCATCCACCTGGGACACCATCTCCAATGAATTGCTCAAAGGTATTGACACAGAAGTGGTTACATGTTATTGGTAGGCCTTTAACCGTGATCAGAAATGAATAGCTATTATAATCGATGCTTCCAACTGTACTACGACGCGACAATGCCGATTCATGATCGGTGGGTGAATTATTACATCGCACGTGAAACTTCTTCTTCACTACCGCTATCAAGGAAGGGAAAGTCCAACCAGAGAAATACCGGAGTAAATAATTTCGTTGTGATGCCCTAGATTCGCATAAGCTGTGTCTGGATTACGAAAGCCTAGAACGAATGTCAGCAGTGCATCGGCACATCGGGAATAAACATAAGAATGGCGGCTTGTTGTAAATGTAGAATGACCGACCGTGTCGAGCAGTGGTTTTCAAACTGGGGGGCGTAGAAGCATCTGAAGGGGGCGTGAAGCTGCGAACAACTGAAAAAAAATTTCGCGCTCGGCGCGATTTACCTCCTATTCATAGTTATTGCTCTGTGTATAGGTCCGAATTTCATATTTTAGAATTTTCTCATCAACAGTCATAACCACCCATGCCATCAAACTATCCATTGGGATTGCCAGCATTGTGATTGCATTTGTGATATGACGATAAGGTGACCGCGCAATTTTTCACTATCAAAAAACGGGGCGTGTCTAAAACAGTTTGAGAACCGCTGCTGTAGAATCGAGATGGAAAACTAATTTGCAACTTTAGACAGGTACCCATCTTTACCATTGTAGTATTTGATCAAATTAATGGGGAATCACCCAGTTAAGTTGTATGCACACCATCCTATATGTAGACCTCTACTGTGTTTACTTTTACTATACAGTGAAACTTTATAAGCCATTCTCCTAAGTCCCTTCTAGTGATGAAATATCGAATTTTAGAGAATGGGGTAGGTACTTCACCTGGTTTTATTTTATTAAACAAGCGATCACCAAGATACCAAATAGGCACGAAATAATCATACAACGGAAGGACAGATATAAAAGGCTGTCTAAGAGACNCNTCTGGCGCAATCAGGCAGGCGAAATCAATAATCACTTGAAGGTACCATGATAACGATAAGATCTTCATTCGGCTTCCCCTGTGTGGGAGTTGCCACATTGATTGACATCATCAATTGGCTGGAGTTTCACGTCGGCTGCCTTCTTGCCGCAATCTCGCAATGACCAGTAGGCTATATGGAAAAGTAGATCATATGATCCTTTCATTTTCAAGCGCACAAAGCGCACAGCTGATCGCAACATCAACGTGTTATTGTAGCGAATGAGCAGCACAGTTTCAGCTCTTCGAAACTTTCAGAAGGATTACGTATATAGATGAGGTATTGATATACCGCTTTTGGGATGCGATGAAATGAGATATAACGTTCTCTTGTGAGTAACAATAAAATCACCTCATGCGGCTTCCCTTCACCTCCTTACAAAAACAAAAACAGAAAAATGTTCGGGATGAGAGTAATGGTAGAGAATAAAGACGATAAATAGTATACTTATATTGGAGCGATAATTTTTTGACCTAAAATGGAAGATTTTGCTCTAAAAAATAAAAATTCTGACATTATTTGACCAATTTTTTCCCTCAGCTATTAATATTAGGCAGTGTCGCACATAATGTTTGAATTGTAGTACTTTTTATTCAGTGTGCGCTGTGCAATTGTGCATGCGTCTTTTATAAACGTCGTGCCCATGTGGGTGCCTGATTTCAAAGACTATACTCCAAGTTGTTTCGTCACCTTCATATCTTTTAATTGCATCGAAGTGTTGTGGTGTTTTGAAATGATGAAATTGTCAATAAACTGATACTGATACTGTCTGTCCTAATGAAGTAACGTGGCAAGAATAGAGGGAAAAACGTTACCAGCTGCAGTTGTTTGCTGGCAGCATTGAAGTTTAGTGGATACTGCTGGAGTGATAATAACACACCTGTTGCTTCATGCTGACAATGTTATCTACATCGTATAGATAGACCGCAACGCAAATCTGAGTTTTTTTTAACCGGTGGGTGCCTGATCTCAAAGATTGTTTATCAGACTTTACTCGTATATTTCAGTCCCGAAAATTTGAAAAAAGTTTGTCTTCTTTTCACCCTCTCCAAGCTTTCGGATCTTCAACACATAAATAACATGAAGAATCAATTTTATTGGACGTTCTAAAGCCCCTTAAATACCGTTGTCAGAGACGCATCAACGCAACGAAAAAGCCGACGTGCGAACTGCGAACTGCAGAGGCACATCTTATTTACGTACATAGCTTTACTGGTTTTGTTCCCGCATCTTTACGTGTTCTGCGAATATGCGAATAACAATTCGTAGACTAGTTTCAGGGGTAGGGAGGGACAGAAGATTCCAAGGTGCTCAAATGTCATCGCGATACTATCCCCGCTACCGACATTAAAAAGACTTCCAAATGAAATCTGATTCGCCCGGCAACAGAAAGACGTCATGACCTTTGATCCAAATAATATTTACTATTATCGCGATGCGAAGGCGAAACCTGTCTGTGCGTCAGCACATAACAAGACCTACGCATATAGTATTGCTCTAGCGTACTGCTATTACTAGTAAACATTTACTTCAATGAAGATACAGGTCAGGCGACGGGAATTGGCTTGGTGCACACAGTCATCACATCAACATTTCCTTTATAGCCTGGTAGCCCACGTGTCTTTTGCAAAGATTATCAGTAAGGAAATACTTTTCCGGGTAGGTATATTTATTTGTTCTGCTTAGTCAAGATATATCGTAATGATATGATCCACAGCCGCAACACCAATAAGTAGTGGGTTCGAGTCCGCCCTAGGCCGGCACCAGAATCCCTCCCCAGCATTTTTGGTTGATCTATAGGCTCTTCCCCGCCTTCTGCTCCGCGTAAGCGATGTCTTAAGAACACTAGAAGCGGCCTTGCTACAATTCGCCAGCTACGGAAGCATAATAAAGAATCTCGGCCTGGTGAAAATGACCAATGTAGTCGAAAAACCATAAATACCAAAAATAAAACTTGTAATATACTTACTCAATGGTTATATTTATTTACTTGACAGTTTTCAAAACAAAACTCTTTTAAACTTCTGATTTTTCAAGTACAAAGTAAGTTTTGAATACATTTGCATCAATTTTATGACTGAGATTATTACAACAATCGTGTGGAATAACTCACGGCATCTGAATATACTTTCAAAAAGTAAACCTATTTGTAGTGCCATTACTCATTCATTAGCAGGGAAAGTTTTTGTTGCACTAAAATGGCGAGAAAGTTGCACTTAATTTTAACAACAGTTGCAGTAAGCAGTCGCATTTATAAATTTTTTTCAAATTATTACGGTATGAGATAGCCTATTCAAAAGGTCCCGTCGTATAACCCAACAGTCTGACATTTGCAGGGTGTATCCTTGTTTCGTTTCTTTCGTCACTATTCTATCGACCATGCACATATTTTTTTGTTCTTCAGGTGACATGACAGGATTTCGTTGTCAGCTCGTGCAGAGCTGTCAAATTTGGTACTTTCTTGTTCCATGGACGGCCTGGCGAGACCGCCGAAAATTACATCTTTTGTCGGTATGCATCAAGAAAATACCGCAATGCGGAAACGATTCTCCGCAAAAACTAGACATCAATGCGATAATCCAAAACAAGTCAAATACCACACCCAAAAACCCCTAGTTCTGCAAATTCTATCCAAGGCATTGCAGCAAAACATTGCAGCAAAGCATTGCGTCATAGATAACATTGAGATGCAGCTAATCCATCACGTAGCTCTTTGTCATTCAAATCAATGAGATACTAGAAATAGTTTTATGGTGTATTTTTCGAATCATTCCTTTACATTTTGCGCAATACTCGATAAAAATTACATGGAAAATAGAAAAAAGTTGACAAAAGTTGCAATATAACATTCCTACAAACAGCTTGTGCGTACTTATTCTGTCAAGTGAAAAGTAGTTTCTTGATGCACTTCACCACAGTGAAATCAACCTCCAACAAGTTGGAAAATCGTGCTAGATGCTGGAATATTTTCAGGAGTAATAAATTCAGATAAAAGCAGGGCATATACTACGGTATGCCTTGGAAATGAATATTTTCTTATTCCATGCCGCTTCACCGTCAAGAAGTGGGCCGTCCTACAAGTCGGCAAATACGCAATCACAATAAAGAATGTCGGTCTGTTGTAAATAACCATTGCAGTCAAATAACACCAAGAATATCACAAACAACACACATATTGTATTCGGGCCACCTGCTATAAAAACCATGCACAATATTCGTTGCAAAGTTGCAGCGATTTTATTTTGAAAGCTGTGCAAATACGACAGCATATAAAATGACTATTAAGCTACGAAATTGCAAAAATACTGAAGTGCGGTTTATAGGATTGAATATAGGATTCAAAAACAATTATTTATAAAACATGAATATAGTAGAATAAAATATTGCATATTGAATACAGATGCACTTGAATTAAAACAAAGTATAATATTGGCAGTTTCCACAGTGAATACGAATAACTTAAATGATAATGAAGTTGTTAGTGTAGACGGAAGATGACTATAAGGGGCATAGAATAGGATNNTAATGTAATACTACTAATATATAAAATAATTTTATGCCCTATATGTTCTTATTGTTTCTGTTTTCTTAGTGCCACACAAGGGACAAATTGTAACATTATTTATACAATTCTGACATGCGCAAATATGACCGCAAGGAATTATAACAGTATCGCTTGGTTCCGTTTTACAAATTCTGCAGAGACGTGTCTCGGTTAGAGAACGCAAGTGCGAAACTAATTCATCTTCCATGCGTGGTGGTTCGACAGCTTGATGCGATACCATTGTGTGCTGTTGTGATTCTAACGGTTGTTTGGGATTCACTTGGTTCTGATCTATATTTTGTTCTAAATCCATTCTCGTTGCACTTGAAGCTCCGTGTGACGATATTCCTTCTTCCGGTAGATTTCCCGTTGCAAAGACTGCGTCAAAAAATTGGCCCTGTTCCTGGTAAAACTCCCCGTCTTCTCGGTATTTCCTAGAAAGCGGATTCATAGGAATGTTTTACTGAAATATTCCTTGAAATGAACCTTTTAACTTACNGTGTAAGAATTTGAGTTATAATTCCTACATCGATTCCTATTTCTCGAGCCTGTCTTACATAGTGTAGTTGAGTCATAGCTTCTTGCACTTTCGTAGCTACTTCACTATTACGAGAACTTGATTGGGCAACAGGCGCTAAGTTGGGATATTGAGATGCTACTTGTTCAATGAATGACGATCCCTTGCTGCTTCGCACATATTCACACCTAAGCAGATAAAGATAAGCGATAATTAGAATATCTCGAACGTAGAATTGGTCGATTTTAGAAGACTTACGAGGGGAACCATTTCGCATGTTCAACCCAGGGGTCATCATTGTAATCCCAGTTTTGAAGGCCGCCGTTGCAATACCAACATTTAACGCGGTCTCGTTCCCCGATGTAAAACAAGCCCGCATTTGCGAGTTCTTCGGGAGTAGCACGGAGACGCTCTGCCGGCCAACGAATTCCGTGTCCATTGTTAAAAGTATTGATACGGGTGGCCAATGATCTCATATGTGGGTTCACGGGATTCCTGCACGTTTGTTCAGCTTCGACCGGTACCGGCGGGGAATTGGAACTGTTATGTGGTGGCAATAATGTTCGCGGAGTTTGATTTGATTGTGGGATTGCTGGCATCTGATTGGAGTAGGCTGATGAAGATCTGATTGGATCGTGAGATCGATTATAATCAGCGAGGAAATTCTTAATTATTCCTGAAAATAAAATTTGAGCCTTATTATTAATTTATTATCTAAATAAAATATGGACATACCACTCGACTTTTGCATCGGTATATTCTGTCTGTCGAGCATTTCTGCTAAGGCACATGAAGATTTATGCCATCGTCTGTCTTCTGGGTTATCACCGATCATCCAATTTTCAACCGCTGCTCCACAACTATATGAAGCGAAGTTACAGTTGATTGTCTACTATAATGACTTTTTAATTAATATTTATAATGTTTCTACGTGGCTAGAACCTAGAGTGATAACACTATTGTCAGATTATGGTAAATATGAATATAGATATAAATAGATCAAATGACCTTTTAATAATATTTCACGGAGGAAGCATGTGTACATGTTACAATCGTACCTGAAACATTTCACTCTGTCTTTGTAGCCGACGTAATAAAATCCTGTCGCTGCTAGATCAGTCGGCCGCACGGGGGAATCCTTTGGGAAGAGCCCAAGAGTCGCAAGTCGATATTCTTCCCTTCGTAAATCACCTAACACAATACGATATGTATTGTAAGCATTAGGTGAAAGATCCTTCATAGTTACAGACATGAAGAATCTATTAGTAAAGAGGTTGTAATTATCTTCTGATTGAATAATATATTCATATTGAAATAAACCCGAACATTTTCGACTGACACTCGTCACTCGACAGTCGACACTCCAGCAGTCACGCAGAGATCGAACTTTATATAGTTGTGGAGCAGCGGTTGAAAATTGGATGATCGGTGATAAC
>ATSW01001386.1:0-11454 GCA_000444245.1 Botryllus schlosseri
ATTGAATTTTCGAAGTATATGTGATGATTCAAAGTCGTTACATTTTGCTAACTGTGTGAAGGATAGATTAATTGGCNATTTATCTTGAATCAAATGACGATTATAAAGTTAAATATTCATGCAAAAANGTGTTGTATCGCTCACGCACACGTAGAACTGATAATAAAATACGTGAGTAACTGTATAGCTACATGCTACAGTCTGATTTTATCAGCCAATATAAAGGATCGAATACGAAGCCTCNAGAAGTTGAANAAATTGATNTNGTACAATAGNCACTACCCACNTACACCTCNGNGAGAATATAAAGNCATAAACTATATTCGTTCGATTTAAATCATACAAGAGTGTTGGTAAAGGTGAGCACTGCGCAATGTAAGCACTAAGCTGCCTAAGAAACANAGATACGATGCGATTAGATANATCTACTGCTACTACGACAACGTAGGTGTGNTGGTTTCGTAAGNGGTCAATTTATTTGTGATGTAACAATGGATGATCAGTGAAACTTACAATNATTGAAGACTGNTTGCTCTCACAAGTGACACCGGCGTATCGCTAACAACCNAAACATACATAATATCTAGGGTGATTTAATCGACANTGTTTACTNAATGACTTGAAATTGACTCGTGAATTTTGCTCCGAGTCACGAGTCAATCCGCATTTCTGAGGCGTCGAGTCAAGTCAAGTCAAGTCATTTTTGGAAAGTGACTCGAGTCAAGTCAAGTCATACGAAAAAGGTGACTCGAGTCTGACTCGAGTCAAGTCATGACTCGAGTCATCCCAACACTGAGGAGTTTCAAGTTGCACTGGATAAGCTTAATGGGGCACTGGACCTATAGCTGATTTTAAATGTTATGTTTATTTTTCTTGCCATATCTTGCAGTTTGAATCAAATATGTGTGTGAAATATCCTCGGATGATTGCATCCTCTAACCAAAAATGGGTGAAAGCATCGGACTAGATCGATACCAGTACCTTTTTTCTTAATATTTCGATTGATCCCCTGGCTATATAACTTATTATATGGTAAAAGTGTGAATTTTTGTATGGTATGGAAAAATAATATGGCTAAATTCGTGAAAATTTGCATATTTTGGACATATGTCGTAGAGCAAAAACTTGACGCGATATAAGAAAACCAGCGGCATTTTTGGAATCAGCCCGCCAAAAGTAGCCTAAATCAAGTGCAAAATCAAAATCAACAAATTTTTCGTTCAAAATTGTTGCCCAGTGTTACATATGATATAAGTCCGAATGGCAAGAGTCAATTTTTTCTGAAATACCTAGTAGCCTACCACAATTATGCTCCCCGTGCCACTATAAGAATTAATTAACCATATAGAATTATACAGTTTCGATTTTTGCCATGTGGAAGCTACGAAACCTCGGAAGCTCATATTACAGCTGCCAAAGTATGAAGTAAAATTCTAAGCAAGTTCAAATTTCCGTCCCGTAGATATCGACCGGAAGCAGTGTCACAATCCGAGAATCACAATTGTGATTGAGAAATGCATGGCTTAGCTTAACTGAGGCCAAGTCAGAAAAAAGCATATTTAGTCTTTACTAGTACATAATAATAATATACATGTTTCTCACAAAGAATGTTATTCCAGTACTCTAGTCGGAATCGCATCAGTATGGTATCTGATTTTGCAACCTGTGACCATTAGCGCACTGGGACATGGCGGATTTCGCTACATAATAACGTGAAAGAAATACGTGACTGCCTACTTACGTAAAGAAATAGGCGACATCACATCCGTCACGTATAGGGGGTCTCCGTATAGCCAATGCAAAACAAATATATAATCTCATGATCCCCAAACTTTGGTCGTTAATCTTCATTAAAACTTGGAAGTTTACAAGCCTTCGTCCAACACAATGGAATAACTAAGTAGCAAGCGAAAGCGGACAGAATCTGGCTAGTCATTGGGAGCAGCTCGTCACATTGTAACCAGATGTCATTGTTTCACAAAATTGGCGACTGTACCTTTATTTGACGTTAGCCCAGCTATATTATGCTTAAATAATTAACCGCACAGTGCCACGTGATCGTGATACTTGTGTAAACGAGTTCACATCTGTTCACATATTCGTGTCATTTAACCTATATCTCCCTTCATGTCAACTATTCACTTACTAGAGAGCATTCATAGAGGTCCAACAATTGAGGTCGAAGAACAAAGAGTCCAAGACTGCATTATAGGAGACTAAGAATGGGGTGATAGAATATTCCAAAGCATTTTATGAACCGTACCGATTAGTATGGCTGATTTCGTCTGCTCACATGTGTAGCGTACCACTCCCACGATTGCTATAGTTGATTACCATCGATGATTGTTGTTTTACAAGCCCTTATTGCGCAGTCGACTTTTAGTCACAATGATTGTTTGATAGGTCCTAGATTCTAGGGTTAGACCTTGCTCTTGCCTCTTGTTAGGATTTCTTTCGAAGTTATGCTCGAAGCAAAAGAGTATGCATGCACTGCACACCCCAAAAGGTGGTACACGAATATAGAAGCTATCCCCCTACGGGTGTATATATGGTTAAAACTCACCCCATTATTTGAGGTGTACATCGAATATTCACCCCACCCATTAGAATTGATGGGGGGTAATTGCTATATCAACCCCCCACTGCATTCCTGTAAACCCTCCTACACTATTCCTGCTACTGCAAATAAACAGCATATCCAGTCTTTATCGCATCTACTGTATATAAATTGCACCGTGAAAGCATAAAATAGGAGATATTACATGAAATACCAAGAACAGAGAACCAGACAATGAAGAAAGGACATAGACTGAAAACGCTGCTCGAAGAATATTGCCAGTGTATTATCGAGAAGTCGCCGCCTCCAATTTTTCACAAAACATTCTTGTACCGTCGAATGCTGTATAAACTTATGGTAGCATCCTGAAATCAGAACGAATCTTCATAACCCAATTAACGCACGCACATATTCTATTACATATATAAACTGGAGTACCTAAATTATTGTACCTAAATCAAAAAGCGCAACAATAGAAACCTTTATGAAGTATATATTTTCACAAAGTTTGTGCAGAAAAATGGGATGTTTCACTAGCCAAGGTATTACAGCTTAGAATATGGTGAGAACAAATATGTCGCCACAATGAGTGAGTGCCAACTATAGGTGTTGCGCATCTATCCGTAGGTTGGTTGTCCATACTGAAACAAAGGAATTATAGTAACAATGGCCCCACTTGAAGCTAACTCGCCATACTTTTATAAATAGTCTTGACCGTTTGGCATAGGTGCCCAACATTTTCGAAGACATCACGTCAATCAGCTGGGGAAGCGAATGGTGTGGTGTGCTGAGCAGGGGTCGATAAACTTTTTTGCTTCGCGAACCGTTTTCAAAAGCATTTTGTCGCGGGCCGGTGTTCAAAAACACAAATGTTCAGCGTTGAAAATTGATCGCCCCTCATTCAGTATAGGGTCAGTAAAGGGTACATAGTAAAGGCAGTAGGCATATCACATATGTTTCGATTAAAGAGACCAACTTGATTCTCTTTAAATTTTTATCAGTTATCTTAACCAGTATGCAAAAGTGTATGAAATCATGTCGACCACTGTGCTTTAAGCGACACCGTCACGCTCACGACACAAATGGTTATTGGTTCGAGTCTCGACTCTGGCAAGTTTCTGCGTTAAGGGGGATTATCTGGGCTCCTCGTTGGTCACCTCGTTGTCATACCAGTGTTTCAAAAAGCCTAGAGTGATGGTGAGCCGAGCCACGAATGTAAAGGTCGAGTTACGGGCGCATGAATAACGAGAGAGACTGATATGAATTGCTATAATTTTTGATAATGAGAGGCTGATATTATTCTTCATTTCCCACCAGGTTTATGACAAGTCTGCAATGTGAGCTTTATGTATATATTTAATCATATTGTTGAACCATAGCTTTCATAAATGTAATGATTGGACAATGTAAGGGGAAGTTTGAAACTTCTCGTGAATTTCCCCGAAGAATTTATGAATACTGTAGCCTACCGTTGATAATTCTAGGATTATCCTTGATCCGGGGATTATCAACGAAAAACTCAAATAACTCCGCTTCTATTAGTCGGAATTGACTCAAATCTGTTTTCCATCGTCTTTGAAGAGAGCTCAACAATTTCATGCGGTTGACAGAAAAAATTTGAAATTTTTTTTTCCAATTTTTAATAATAAATTAAAATTTCAATTCAAGATTGCACGGCCTCTACTGGTGGGAATTGAGTCAAATTTGGCGTGCATCGTTTTCTTAGGCAACCTGACGATTTAGTCATTAGGCGAGTGAGATTTGGAAAAAAAGTTTTTTTTGAACAACCCTAATAAGCACAGCGACGTAGGCGATGGGAATCCCACTTCTCACTTCGGAACTTGCTACTGCCAAGAATCAAACTAAGGGCTTTATTGGCGTTGGAATGCCATTGGAACAATTTGGTCGTGATATTAAACTTTGACCGAAGGTGTTGAGCTTTTTTCTATAGTCACCAGCACCACTACCAGAACCTCGGCCGAACAATGGCATGCTTATTCATTCTCTTTTTAAATCACCGCCTTGGCAAATCTTGCACTCAGGGTAGCCTAATACTCAATGTTTTTTCAACGGTCGAGGTATTTCGACATGTATGCTCAATTTACATCAGACCGATATTGCTTATTATGCTTCCTGAGACGCCAATTTATAGCATCCCCCACTTTCGTTCCCCGCTTGTTGCAGAACATCACTTACGCAGATAGGATGGCGCGGTGAACCGAGAATCTCCTCCAATACTTGGTAATGGATTTCGGAGTCGACCTCGGTCGGAGTCGTACTCGCAACCGGTTTATGTTGCAGCGGCGCAACGTAGCACCACGATATCTCCCCAGTCATTTTGCTAGAGTGACGCAACAATTTTCCCCTTTCAGATGGTGCCTCGAGGTCCGAAAACTTGAGAATCATTGTTACAGTAGTTAGTTATCTTTTGTAGAGATGAATATCTGATTTTAATAGGCTAATGCCGAGCTGATACAATCCTTCATTTCTTAATTATAGGTCCATGATAAGTTCGCGATATGCGGTTGTATATATTTCATTATTCTTCTAGCTATACGATGTTCGCCACCCTCAACCACATTGGAGCCTTCACTGGTGTTGTTGTTGTTGCAATTTATAAGTCATGTGAGTTGTCCCGATGAATCGATGAATATGTCGATACTGTAGGGCGTAGGCTATTACAGTGTACTTGAACTTGATTCACTGCACATTTGCTGCATAAGTGAAAAAGAAAAAGTGGGAGTGGTTGCCTGACAGGGTTATTGGAAATGCAAAGCTCTTTCCCAAAAAGAGGTTGTGATATTGCTGTAATAAACTGCCCCATTCCTTTTGAAATACATTATATGTGATGTTGGTTGAGAAGCAGAATAATTTGCATATTTACTTTTACTAGGTCGGCACAAATCATATACAAACGAAATGGAGAAAATGCTGCAGTCACTATCAATGTCCTGCATGCCAGAGGATTCTTGGGCGCAAGGATCGCTTTGTATCGCGTGTAAAGACGGGAGCTGAGGTATGAAGTTATTAGATCAAAGTGCTGGATACGGTGCATTTACAGTGTATAGCTGAATGACCAAACTGCGCATGCTGTACAATGAAATTACTGTTCGAATATGGACTTACAGGCCAGGACTTTTCAGCCGGGTGTATCGGACACCGTAGCTTAAAGCAGGGCTCTTTAACCGGGTGTATCGTCCACCCTGGGGTGTATCAAAATTTTAAAAGGGTGTACCACTCAGAGGGGGTGTACTGGGGTGTACCAGAACCGCATTAAAATGAAGCAATGACAAGCTATCACAATAAATAGGCAAGTTTATGCTTCAGAACTTTTTGACCAGATGTGCAATATATCGAACAATGGTCATGTCCATATAAGCTCTAAGCAGCTTATAAATGACATTCATTTAGCGATGTCTAGGGAAATTCTTTTTTACCTAAAAAACGGAAGATTTTGACCTAAAAATTCAAAAATTGGTTGTACTTAATATTCCTATATCCGGCCCGCCGACTGGAGAAGATGCCCCGCCCCTGGTGTAATCGAATTTTAAAATAGTTTCAGTCTTTTCAATTATATTTACCGGAAATCTTGTTTTGTTGTCTAAAAAAAAGGTGATCACCTCACATTTGCCGCCCCCTAGCAGCCGGTTGCGCAGAGCCATAAAAATGGCTGCTACGCCACTGGCTATATACCATTAAATAGTCAAGTTTATGCTTCAGAAAAGGTTGAACGGATTTGCAATATCGTACAATGTTTAACTGTACACAGCTTGTAAATTGCATTCCTTTTGTGATGTCATAAGCAAATATTTCTCCTCATTTAACCGTTGGTAATTTCCTTACTCAAGTTGGAGTATTCTAGAACAGGGTGAAGTTAACTTGTGTTCAGGTCAGCTTGCGATATCTGTCTATAGTGATTCTCGAAAAAACTGCTAGAATTTGCTCAAAAATTTTAAATTGGTACTTACTGCGAGATGCTTATAAATAGCGCAGTATAATACATAATTGTAGGGGCGTAGCCGGCGGAGTCTCGAGGGTCGAGTTTGAGAACCCTTTTGTTAGATGGTATAGTGCCGTAACCTAGAGCCTGATTAGTATTTAGCATTTCCTACACATTGCAGTCTTGCACATCCTTATTGCGATTAAGCCAGGGCATGCTGCCGTAAAACAATAATTATGCGGCCGTCTACAAATAATAAAAATAAAATTAACTTGACATTTGGCGGCCGTCATCACGCAATTTAAATTTACGAATTGGTTCCCTAATCCTTGACAGATTTTAATTTGGCCCATAAATTTCCTTCACGCTTAGCGCGATTCAGGGTGACTTAGATTATTCGTTTTTGATATAATAGTGTCCGGTCCGTCCGATCTGAGTCCCGCTGTAAAAATTCGAACCGCAGAGAAAAATAATGCGCCGTATAAAGAAATAACCAAATTGGAATCGCGTGCGTCTCACGAATGAATGTTTCTCTGGTACGCTTGGGCGTTTCCAATATATTTTGACTATATATATTTTGTGGCCAAAGATTTCGAAGATATCCCTCCAATATAGCTCTACTTGTTAATCTGATCAAGTGTTCATCCGACCACTGAGAATTGATCAATATTGGACAACATTATGTGAAACTACCAATGGTATCGACCAAACTCATTCGAGATGTCGACTACAGATCGAGTTCCAATCACTATTCCTAACATTTATACTCGCAATTGTGGTTCACATATTGCAAGGGTGGTCAGAAATTTTTCATGCGCGAGCCGCATTTTTCAAAATCATCGTTTCAAAAAAGTCACAACACAAAAAATTCAGAAAATACGAATTTATTCCGCTCCGATGAGTTATAGGGTATCGAATGAAGTTTATTATCGTGTGGTGATACGGTATGTCTCCATCAGGGCTGCAAGTTGTTTGGAATCAGGCTAATATGTCGTCAAAGCAGTGCGGAGCAGTTCATTTAAGTGCTGCTGAGCATTTAAGGAAGATTTCATCTAATTACTCTGGAAAACACTATATGTGAACTCGATAGTAGAATTCAAATGCAAAGTTTTAACCTTGTAGTGACACCCTCCCCTAATTTTTACAAGTGATACAAGAAACGACATGAAAACAATACGCATATATTGTTAGTATGTGATAGAATTCATCAATCCATAATCAGGTTGAACATCTCTAGCAAAATGGCGAAACACATGTGTAATGCAATCATTAAAGAGCCGCAGATTGCCCATCCCTGATATACAGTAAGCCTGCGGGGATGTTCTGCCTCTTCAATTAGGTATATCTCAAGAAATCAGTGACAGCACTGAACTCCACGCGGGCTATCTGCGGTGTAAAGTTCCCATATAGTCAATTTAACATGAATATTTGTCCTGGCCAGCATGAGGACTCCCCGCTGGGATGCGGCCGTATGCTACGGAATCGATGAATTATGTGTTCAGGGGTGTACGAGTTAAACGTCAAAATGGTGTACCACGACGAAAAAAGTTGAAAAGCCCTGTTGTACACTATTATTCTTCAATCGTGCCAAGCCTGTATATTAACCTTATAACCATTGTATATTTGTGGTTGACGCAATGAGCAATTTAATGCTTACCTCCAATCAATCTTCATGGACAAAATCGGGCAGATGTGTACCATCTCGTTCAGTACAGTGCCATCGTCTTAAGGCAGAGCAAGACTCGTTACTTTGTATGTAAAGTGTAGCGATGACCTCTCATGCATTGGTGGACGTTTTTGGGAAACGCATGCATTCGACCCATTTAATTTGTCTGCTGTAGTTGAATGATCATAATCATATCGTCCTTTGTATTATATTTTGTGAATTTTCATAAATAAAACAGGAGACTTTACTTATAGAATAGGAAGGAGGCTTAGGAAAGCAATTTATTTTCGTTTGCAACACCGATGTGTTTGAGCGGTGGAGAAGCCACGCAACCAACCAATCTGTACCAGCATTTTATCTCTCCACGTAATTCCAGTGAGTTGATCGCCTATCAGAACATGGGTTTGACCGGGCAATAAGCTTGACGCTGTACCATTGTATCTCGGAGGCTTAAGGAACTCATGTTTCGGTGGTAGTTTACAACGCACCGTCCATTAGTAATTTTTCAATAGTCAGAGAGAAATAATTTAATTTCTAACCGAACACAGAGTAAAGGTAAACATATGTACATTGCACAGGTGTTGTAATTTTAAACCCAGTCCCGAACTACTTACTAAAGTTCGTGGTATTTTAATAATGGAACGGGCGATGTTACTGGAAGAAATCTACAAGTCTCTGAGTAGGCTACGTAGTGCAAATAGAGGAGAACTCTTCGAGAAGTCAAAAGTGAAGAAAAGGCCGGATTGTGCGGAAATCAAGAGCTGGCCATCAGAAGGTGGACAGTAGGGCTGTTCAAAAAATAACCTTTTTCCCGAATCTTGCAGGTTACTTGATTAAATCGTTAGGTTGCCTTAAAAAACGACGCACACCAAATTTGAGTTCATTCCAATCAATATTCGCGGATTTCGTAGAGTGTGAAAATTTTGAATTTGCCTAAAAATGCAAAAAAAATTTTTTTTCAAATTTTCCTTCCAACCTTATGAAATTGTTGCGCTGTCTTCAAAAACGATGGAAAACAAATTTGACTCAATTCCAAGCTGCGAAAGCGGAGTTATTCAAGTTTTTTGATGATAATTCTGGGATGATCCGCCAATCAAGGATAATCCCAGAATTATCAAAGAAAAACTGTAATAACTCCACTTCTACGGCTTCGAATTGAGTCAAATTTGGCAGGGCAGGCAGGCAGGCAGGCCGAAAAATTAGCTGTGGCCAACCGTGAGAAACCGCTATTTCATGGCCGGTGATTAGATATTTGTGGCCAGCCGCGGGAAAGCTGAGACCCCTATACTGCTTCAGATTGCGGGCAGGACACTGTCGTCTCTAAACTCCCATCTTAGCCTGATTGGGTGTTCCGAAACCCCTAATTGTGCCACGTGCTATGTTGAAGAAACTGCGGAGCACGTTTTTATCGAGTGTGCGAAGTACGCCAACGAAAGGTGTCAGTTTAGAGCTGCCGTACTGGACTTGAGAATACCCTTCGCCATTGCAAATATACTACTATACCGATTATATATTACCTCTGCCATGGAAAGTCATAGTGAAGACAAAGAAACAATAGAAAATGGTTTAGTTGATTTTATTTAATTATCGCCATATCTATTCGATTAGCAATAATTGTTGTATGCGTCACTCAAATTGTTTTTAGATATATATTAATAGGCTAAAAATCTCGGGATCATCGAATCTAATGCAGCGGATAGTAGTTGGATCTAGATGTGTACTTTGAAAATATAACGGCGAATAGTTAATATAATATGGTATTTATTAGCCTATAACAAAGGTAAATTTGCAAGCGTCAGCCATATAGCTTCAACAACCTCCGCACGTTTTTCGGCATCCATCATTCTTGACCGTGTCGCATTTCGCATAGAATACTTTGAGCAAAATACAGTCACTTCTCGTGTCTTCGCAAGGTACTGAAATACAGGACGGTTCCGAATATCATGAAATCGATTTCAAATTTGCATGGAGATTCAACTATATTATTTAGCTACGATACCAACCGAATATTTTCAGTTTACATGTACTATACAAGCCTAGTTTTCCGTCATTAATTACCGTGGAAAATTGTTGACAGATAACAAATCATACTAAATATTATGGCGTGGATGATAAGGCATACTAAAGTCCGTATTAATAATATTTCCTGTATATTGAATTCAGAAATATATTCGGCGTTTCCCGATACCATGGTCATTTACACCAGGCCGATAATATTTCATTTATGGTTCGATGCGCACCTGTCGATTTGTAGCACGAACCACGTCTAGGCTATTTAAGACACTGATTATACGGATCAGAGGCCGAGGAGACGTTATCACAATCAGAGTAGAATTATTGCTGCAGAACCCCTATGAAGCGGGACTATAGATATGTATGAGAAACTTTCATTTTATAAAACTACAAGGTATCATATGAAAATACCAAGGGAAATTCTCAAATCATGCACGACAGTCTCCTATCGTTTAAAGAAGTCAGTCGACCGAGATCACTACACCAATCCTTGACGTTTGTATTGACTCCTCGTTGCAACGCTGGCTGCGTATTAGCGGTATGTTTGGCTGCTGAGCTTGACTTAATGACAGAAAGTGCGCTTTACTATCAGTCGGCCGATTAATCATTAGTCGAATTTAGGTGGAAATGGTATCGAATTAAAATAGATGCCGGAACACTTTCAAAATTAGAAACAAAATTAAAAAAACTGACGTTATTTCATTTTAGGTAATACCTGGGCATGTTGGTTGAATGCATTCCGTGGTTGGAGACCCCGATCCACATTTTTCGGAGGCGACTTCCACACCCTTGCGTAAGCATCTTCTTTCTTTAATTCCGATTCCGCAAGTCACAGAGCATGTTGAGTAAGGGCTCCATTCCGCAGTCGCTATAACAGTAATACACATGCGCCGTAGCTTATACAATATGCCCAATTATTCCCGATATGTAGATACTGAGACTATATTAATAATATTATATACTTTAAAATTGTTTTCTATGTAGTGTATGCTTGACCACAGCTAAGAGCCGCTGC
This sequence comes from Botryllus schlosseri, assembly GCA_000444245.1. Lineage (NCBI taxonomy): Eukaryota > Metazoa > Chordata > Ascidiacea > Stolidobranchia > Styelidae > Botryllus > Botryllus schlosseri. Next base: position 11,192 of record ATSW01001386.1, read on the forward strand.
GTCTAGCCTGACGCCAGTTTATTTCTCCATTGCCGAGATCGGGCCTAACCTATAGTCTTACCTAGAGTAATAGTAGTTTCCAAGACATCGAGCATTTCTTCAGGAGAAAGACTTGGGTCAATCAAATGAATACTGCCGTTCGTTTTTTCTGCCAGTTTGTAGAATATTGTTCGGTCATCATCTGAAAAATCGAATATTCTAGGGTTACCATACGTCCTCTTTTTTGACTTTTTTGAAAGTGTCCTCGGAGGACGCCCTTTTGT
>ATSW01001387.1:0-11375 GCA_000444245.1 Botryllus schlosseri
AGTCTGAGTTCATAGATCCAATGAAGGACATTATAATCGAACAAAAACGATCACGAAAGAGCGTCCAAAGAAAGACAGCCAAAAGCCGAACACTGTTGCACAAGGCAGAGGGGAATGCCAGATTGAAAGACCGTATTTGGTCGTTTCGTCATCGTCCTATCTGTTCATTACATCGCATTGTGTCTTGCGTATCACATTGTACATTTTGTGTCCTGAGCAGATGTAAATATATACGTCTACGATTATTTCCATCATAGTGAAGTTTGACTCTCGTAATACTGCTTTCGACGTCATAATTAAACCACGGAAAATTGAAGATTTGATAAAAACTGGTGTCCTTACATAAATACTTATGATTGTATCTTGTATATGTAACGAGGAGTGATAGAGATCAAGACGTAACGAATGCCCGAGTTATTTTTCTCACTCACTTTAGCGACAATTTGTGTAGTTTACCGCCGCCATCAAAATCACAGGAGGGAAATGCGGGTAAATCTCTCGAATATTTTACTTGAGTCGCGTGAGAACTTCCTAGTCGTGTTCCCATTAACCGATCTTGTATAAAAATGGCTACGTTGCATAAGTGTATCTGTTTACATTCCCTATGATAAGCCAGGTAGTAAAAATGACGCGCATCTCTAACGCGAAAATAAAATTCCACCTCGACGCGGTCACTATAACGCATGGATTTTATTGAGATCTTTCCTAATTTACTGCGTATAGTACAAATTCTATTGCCATTTTCAACCCAGTCATATTCATTCATTGATTGTTTATTGCGACCATTAGTGTTTCACAAATGTATGGTTTTCATCAATCGCCATATCGTCATCAATCAATCATAATATGAATATTTATTTGAAGACTCTTGGAGGTAATAGAACTTCAATTTGCAATTGAATAATATACTCAATTGAAGATTTATTTATATATTGTATACGGGCAACATGCGTGTTTTTATTAACTTTAAAATTGGGAGCAGATGCTTTGGTATATTCCAAATATTTCCATTTACGTTACTACATGGAAAACATCGTCACTTTAATATTCGTTATTTCGTGTTGCATTTGTTATTCCTAGTGTCGACGTAAGCAATATGGGCGGAGAGATCTCAGCGCATTTGAATATCCATCACAACATTACATTCCTGTGACGTGTTGTACGTAACATTACAATGATTTAACTCCTACTCAAATATCATGAAATAATATTTGTTCCTAAAATCCAATGAATATCTTGACCTGTAGCTTTGCCGAGCTTCTGGATGCGCCATGTGTACCGTGTTTGCGTATGCTTGCAAAGCAAAACTATAGCACGATATCATACAACACATGCACCTATATACTTGTAAATTGTAAATTATGGCGAGCTCCACTACTTGAAGCGGCATCCCCTGGCATGAAACAACGCTTATACATAAATCAGATTCATAAAAAATCTCGCAATAAATCGGTTTACTCAGACATTGCCCCGTGAAATATAATTACATATTTATGCATATTATTAATATTACCTTTCAATTCTTTTAGGGTGACTGCTACATGTGCATCAAATTAATCACCGGTGGCCTATTCAATTTGATACTAGTATTGACAAGTGAGCTCTACAAAAGCAACATATGCTTTCATCCGAGAAACTTTTAGGTTCAAATGTATATATTTATTTGTGTTGATCTGAGAGTGGCATGTTCGACTTTGTGCTTATTTGCGAAGCTCATTGTCACGATAGCAATATTTTTGTTTCTTGTCTCTTCTCTCAAAGCCCGCGAAAGTGACGCAAACTTGACTACGAATCCATGATTCCTGTTCTGTGTTGAGAAGAGAAAATCCCGCACCGCAGTAGTTCAACGTACTCTATATATACGTATCGACAAAGAAGTATGCGGGCTATATCCAACCACGAGAATCACGCGACTACACACAGCCTTTACTTGAACTTGGCTGAAGAGATTCGTCAATTTATTAATAGACCGTTTGCATTGTTGGGGTTGCGATACGCTCCATAGCCTCGTTAGTAGTTCCTTCCCAATATATCTGCCTGAGTAATGAAGTAACTACATTGTCACGACTCTCGCAACTCATTTTCGGTCAGTCACTGATATCGATGGCTGAAAATAACGCTATACGTTCACCTCGGCTGCTCAGGATTATACGCGTGGTAAACTTTCAAACGTTTGTTGAAGTCGAGCTGCACGACTTACGGCGCCAGGTGCCTCATAATTTGCAACAGTTGCTTAGCACGATACGACTTCTAAATTTGGGCATTTATAGAATAATGTGACAACTGACAAGGCACTGTCTGTTTATATTATTTTTTGACCCGTAGCGGCTTATCAGTTGTATATGATTCAACGGCTAGAAAATGACGGCGCAGATCGGAAGGTTGCGTGCATTACGATGCAAAAATTTACACAAAATGCTGTTGTTGAATTAATGACCCGACGGAAGGATATTAGAGTTAGATTCACGTGAATTTATTATAATCCGCAAATATGATCTCGATGTGCCACCAGCATGATAAACTTCATATATACTATTCATAAAATTGAAGTGCATAGTACTAATCTTCAAAATCCGAGTCAAATCATCATATTACGTCAGGTGCATGTATATAGCTACCTAAAATGTTGATATATGTAAACTGTAGAGTTCTTATTCCCAAAGTAACCCACTGATATATCCAAGTCTAAAATGCGTGTATGGCTGACGTCGCACCATAGCGTGACAACACCAAACTCCGTTACAATGCAACATTCGAGGCTGATTTTGGGGGGTTCCAGAGCCACGAGCAGAATAAAATTCAAATTTTCGCAATCAGTACCGCGGTAGCTTTCGATTGATACCCGTTTTATCAATTTGATGCTCGGCAAGCCGGTCAAAAAGTTACTGCCTTTAACCAAATCGAAAGTGTGACGTAGACCAATTTCACTGACTCGTGAGATTTGCTTGTGTCCGCGCCACCATATAGGACAATATGGTCGCACAGATAATGTTGAGATCCTGCAACACCGAACGTAGAATAGTGCGGATCTGAGAGAGAGAGACTATATCGATCCCGCTGAATGAACTGCGTATGTACTGCCTGCATGTGTGCATTTGTGTGAGCTAGAATGACAAAGAGTGTGTCCGAAGTTAGAATGAAAGAAGATTCCTTCATATGGTTGCAGTAATTCTAACTTACTATGCGCTATACGCAAGTATAGATTGCGTAATATATATGCTTTGTGTACGGTACAGACGATAATTGGATGACACGGCAATAGATACGCCAGCCTATATTTCCGCCACTTGAATCTGCAATGTAATGCGTCATGCACTGTCGCGTGCGTCTTGAGAATTCCGACGGAAAGGATTATTTTTAGTAATGGTGCTATATCAGTAGCCCCTTCAACTCACGAGCGATGTTTAAACAAACAAGCGATATTCGTCATACAGGCGGCCTATCAGGCGACCGGACTCCCACACCAAATCTTATCGATTCTGGTTATAGTTCCCATAGGGGCAAAAAAACATCTGATCGTTAAAAATAATGTGCAAATATATACCCTTTTACGGCAAAAATCAAAATACATATAAAGGCGGACATTGATGGGTGGTTGCCATCTCATTGATACCTGTTGATTGAAGAAATATAGACTACTCGCAGAAATGTACAACTTCAAATTGAGCGTGGGGAAAATGTGGTTGATTTTCATATTGGATATGACCTGTTACAGAAACAATATGTTTGTTACCTCTTCGCCGGTGCTCCGATCAGGCGAGCGAACGGGTGCACGCCCAAGTAAATGGATATACTATGGAGAATACCCTTGTCACGTCAAATCGAACGAAGAAATATTAGCGATACAATATGGGTGGATGAGACCTGCAATTCACTGGACTTGTCACTCATACGTCCAAGCAGACGAGCCTCACGTACATAGGTACGCATTTTCATTGCAACGGGGGAGACAGCGCAAATTCCTAACGGTTGACAGAAACGCACCGAAAGGATATAGATTGACAAAAGGTTGGAAAGAGGCGCCGTTGCGTAATGAAGATCACAATGCAAAAGAAATACTCTTCCGGCACACTTTCGACAAGAAGTTGAACGGAGGGCTGCTGAAAACAGACGATGAATGCACCCTGATGAAATGGGAAGGAAATGGAAATCCAGCAGAAGTGGGTGTAAACTGCAGCAGTTCATGTCGGCAGTGTACAAATACTTCCGTCATTGGGGTGTTTTAAAGCACTTTGTTTGAAACATGCTTTAAACGATATTTTCAGAATAATCCCATTGAAAAATGTAAACAAACATGTAGTATGAGCCTAACACGGACGATTTGCACCCGATATAGTCGACGTATACGATATATGGAGTGGTTGGATCCCTCGAAGTTGTCGACGTTTCAACAGTTATAGCACGTATAGATATAGATCACTGGTACGGAATGGCTGTTTGATGATGATTACCACCGACCGGAAAGATGCTACATTACGATGTAGTCCTGGTTAAAGATAATTTTTGATCCGTAGGGGTCGGAAGCCTTTGTCGTCAAAGGAGTCATATATACTCTATATTTGCAATTGTCAATGTCAATCCGCTGTGACGTCACGTCTGTAACATATTTGTTTTAAATTGATTTTTGTTTTAAATGCAACCCTATCCGCCATCCGCTGACTGAATATTATTGGGCACTATCATGGTACTTTTGAGAGTGTCTGCCTGAATATATTTTCACCTAAAATTTACCTTTATTATGTATTTTGATAGTAATATATGCACTTTATTACTGTGAGAAAGCACCGCCCGGAGAGATTAGACATCGTATGTTTGGCTGATACGAATTTTTGGAAACGATTCTGTCGACGAAGCTGTTTTATGTAAACGTTATTTCCCTAAATTTTTGATTGCATTTCTATTCATACCAATACCTGTGGTAGTTTGACTTTATTTAATTTATTTTACACGTGTAAAATATAAATTTAAATTATTAAGTATATATGATATTGATATGTATTACCGGAGCTGGCTGTCAAGAATTTGTTCTGTTGATTCTGATGCGCTGGCGGTTAAGGTCACGGTTTCATGTGTAGTGAGTGTCGTAGGAGTTAATTTGTCCACAATCCCATTTATCCACAAACTCACAACTTAATGCCCAAAGAGCCTACATTATTATGTTAATGACGCGAAACGATCACAGGCTCTCTGATATTCATAACCCAAGCCCGGTAACTGAGACGCAACTATAAAACTGTATAAATCGAACTAAAACAATCGATTTATGTTATCAACTTTATAGGAAAAGTTGTCTTATACAGGTATCGGCTCAAAATTCTGATCTTTGTCAAGCTCTGTCAAGCACATGCACATTTGCGCGATATCTACGCCTAAGTCATTAAGCTGCGCTGCGTCAAAAAGTACTACAGTATTTGACAATCGCAATGCAAATTGTTCATGAAATTCAATTTATTTTGACTTAACTGAAAAATATCGAACTGGGATATTTTGGAGATGCTACAGCGATGTAAAAATGCTGGTGTACAAATCAATTTATATCTCATTATAGAGACACAAAAATATAAATCGTGGAACGGATTTATGTAATGAATTATAATTAGGGCTGAGCACTCGAATCCGAATCGAGTATTAATTAGAATTAGAATTTATTATAATTATTATAATTATAATTATAATTCGAGTCGAGTAGCGAGAGACTATTCTTTCGAGTACTGAAATTACACGCATTCATATTTACATTATCAACGAAAATTAAATAGTTTCGGTACTTCTTTCCTAACATGGAAGCGTTGAAATCTCGATTGGTTGTATCACAGCATCCAAAGCACGTTAGCCTACGAAGCTACTCACGTTATAGTAGGAATGAGATTTCTGCGGTAAACATTCTTAACAACCCACAACGTTGTCATAAAGCGTACTGAATTAGGTAGGCTATGGCCGAAAAAAAATACCAAAACATCTTTGTGTGGAGTAGAGATATAGATTAATAACCTATGGAGGTTAGTAATCTATCGTAGAATTGGCAATGCTGTCTTCGTGGTCGCATGAAAGGTAGCCTTTGAACTTTCCACATAATGCATACTCATATGACGTCATAATGAGTGGTACTCGATTCAGAACCGAAGCAGTGTAGTATTCCTACTCGATTTTGCCCAGCCCAATGATGATCCCAGTGGAATAAATTCATACTTCACAAATTTCAAAATTTTCCATATTTTAGGTGTGTATTCCACAGATCTTTATAAGTGGCATTGGCGCTGCACTAAATAAAGTCCGAGATTATTTGGCAATCGGATATACTGATACTGATCTGATAACAAGACATCAAGCATCGCTTAACAAGTGACTCGGCAAAGTGCACGGCCTTCGCACACCACAGATACCTACGTGCTTACCGGCGGCGATAAGACTTTAGCCGAGAAACACCGCCGCATGCAGGCCAAAAGCTTCCATCTCGATATGTACGAGCAGCGAGCACCCATCTCGATATATATTCGAGCACTGAAATGTTCAGCGTTGATACAGTAGTGCCCAATAAATATACATACGGGCTTTCGTCAGTTATGGACCACCAAGAACTTCAATGGTAGCCGCATACCTTCCTGAAGCTGTAAGTGCCACGAGAAAAAAGTTGCTACTAATATAATAGGACTGTACAAATGTTCTCAATACAGTATCACCACTCCGGGGATCGTATACGTGCGTAAATATATCATTGGGATCCAGGCTCTTGCTATTGCGACGGCGCAAGATAAGCCTGGATGATTTCGACGAACTTGATACAGAGACAACTTTGTCACCCCAGGTAAGCATGTATGTGATTCCAGAACTTTCTACCGAATAGTATTCGAGCATGTAGCGGCAGTTCCAAGCGACTTTTTGACTGCTGGTTGCCATAATCAAACCTCGATATGGCGTCAGATATTTTCTTTTGTCACCCGGCGATCGCAATTTGATAAAACATTTCTGCGGTGGAGATAGACGGATTGTTTGTTGATCCAGTTCATTAGAACTGAGAGTCTTCTCGTCGATTCCACTCGCCAGCTTGTAACTGCCTACAATCCTAACTAACAGGTCTAATACGATTGAAAATTTAAAAATATATATCAAAACAGCTAGCATCCTTGATTGTTCGGTAGCGTTAATGGTATTTTCGATTTCACTGGACGATCTGCGGTCTATTCGTTCCAATGATATCAATATATATCATTGATTCGTTTGCTGCAGAGAGTATCGATCTCACATTTCTTGGCAGATGATTTACAGCACACGGATTATTTGCCGTAATGATCACCGAATATCATATTTAATATTGCTAAAACGACAAATTCCTTGATTTAAAAGACGATCTATAATAATGCACCATAACTACACTGGTCTCGACCCCATCACAGAAGGGCGACGGACCTAACATCCAGGTCAAATAGCAATTTAAAACAAATATAGTATTGAATCCTACTTCTGATAGCAGCTGCGGATAAAGGCTTATCAGCCTAGTGACTTCAACAAAAGTCAACATCCTCAAACTACATTTCATGGTTAAGCCGGAGTGCGATGCCTTTGTTCTGGCGAGCATGAAATTCAAGTATTTTCAAGCACACTGCTATGGCTTCCTAATATAAATAGCGCATGATCAGTTTTTGAAAAATACGGTAGCCTACGCAATACACATCCGTTTTCATGTGATGAGAAGCCGAAGGCTGACGCTCTAGCTTTGCACTTTCCGTCGGTTAGCAATAACAGTAATTATAATTATTCTTCCACATTTCGTACACGGCTGAATGCGGTTGAGGATCATATTTACTCCCAAATTACCAGTTAGACTACTCCGCAGTCCCCACTCAACAATGTCATCATAAACCGTCCCTTTTCCATGGCCGAACTGAAATCGGTCATTTCGTCTCGGGAAACACTAGCCTTCGTTTGGACGATATCGCATACCCCGTGTTAAAGCATTTTTTTGACAAGTCTCTGACATACCTCCATATGATCAACGCCTAATGGAGTAAATGTATTTCTTCTCGACTCATGGAAAGACTCTGTCGTCGTCCTTATATTCAGGGCATGGTATGGAACGAAATTTCGGTATGAAGTATGGAATAGTATGGAAATATTGAAGTATGATGGTATGGCAATATTGAAGTATGGTATGGTATGGAAATTTTGAAGTGGTATGGGAATTATTTTCCATACTTCCATACTGTGGCAGTTTTGCCAGAACCATATGNCANTGNTCAATCTCTTTCATCCGTCTACTCTCCCTCACATTACCAAAAGCAACTTTGACGATCAATTTGGGGAGTTCATGTTCACCATCAAAGGGCTGATNGATAAATTTGCACCTCTTCAACGCATCTCAAGNAGTCGTCGAAAATTGAANAGGGTACCGTGGATGTCTTCAAAGTTGGTGCAACNGATCCGAAAACGTAACCGGTGGCATCACAGACTNGANACCAAGAACACCTCACAAGACGAACGAGAAAGATTTCGACGCTTCAGGAATCTCATCTCCCATCATATCTCCAAGGCAAAAGCGAAAGCTAACGCGAAATTCTTCAACAAACATAAAAAGGACACTCGAAAAACCTGGTCAAGAATTAAATTGCTCTTGCACCGGAAAAAACGCCCCAGGCCTGTCTCGCAAATCACGAACTCGACTACCGGGGACAATCGGACAGATCCTGCGGCCATTTCAAATTACTTCAATGAATATTTTTGCCAAGTAGGGCCTAATATCGCCTCATCTATTTCTAAACCTGCGTCGGCCAGGCCTGAGGTTAAATCAGTATCCCAATCCATCATGCTCGAGCCTGCAACTTCCACGGAAGTGGTAGGCTACTTGCCATATTCATGAACTTAAATCTAACAAGGCAGTTAGATATGATATAATTCCAGCCTGATTTTTAAAACTGATTAGCCTGCACATCCGCCATCTCATTGCCCATTCATGATAGAAAATGGTGTCTACCCAAATTATCTGAAAACTGCCAGAGTTGTCCCGGTTTACAAAGCCGGAGATAGAGCTAATGTCACTAACTACCGACCTATATCTGTCCTACCGTGTATTGGAATTGTGTTCGAAAAACTGCTCCTCTCCCGCCTATCTTCGTTCCTCGCCAAGGTGTCTATCATTTCTCCACAACAATTCGGCTTCCGCAAAAAGCATCAAATCTCGCATGCCCTGCTAACAGTGGCTGAACAGTACTATGACATCTTGGAGAAACGAAGTGTGGGGTGTAGCATTTTTCTTGATCTAAAAAAAGCGTTTGACTGCGTCGATCACAGTATTCTTCTCTCGAAATTGGCGCGCTACGGGTTCCGGGGTCCACAACTGGAGCTCATGAAAAGCTACCTGACTGGGAGGTATCAAATGGTTACGATATCCAACACTTTGTCTTTGTCCTCCTCCCACCTTGTTAAATGTGGTGTTCCGCAAGGCTCTGTTCTTGGACCTGTCCTTTTTACTTTATATGTCAATGATATCTTTGAAACCTCATCATTGAATACCACACTCTTCGCTGACGATACTCACCTCCTATCTCACGCACCTACTACCGCAAGCTTGAATGCCGTCACCCGTGATCAAATGCCCAAAGTGCATGAGTGGACTTCCCATGATAGCCTTCGGGTTAACGCTGCGAAATCCCAATTATTGGTCGTGAACTCCTGCGATAACCTAACCGTTGACATCGCTGGCCAACCAATTTCCAACACTAAAAATGCCAAATACCTTGGTGTCTTACTGGATTCGGACATGTCCTGGAAGAGTCACATACAATCACTCAAACCACAACTATCGAACCGAGCGAGATAGTGTAATGGTTATGCGTCCGGCTTCTCGAGCGGTAGGTGGGTTCGATCCCCGGCCGGGTCATACCAAAGACTCGAAAATTGGTATCCGCAGCTATCCTGCTAGGCGCTCAGCAATCACGGATAGCATGGAGGAGAAAAAAAACCGGGGGCGCAGACTAGATGACCTCATGAGCCGTATCGCAACTCCGTCGTCAAAAAGCATCTCGATGGTGCAGGCGAAAAAGAATATCATCTCTCTCTCTCTCTCTCTAGGCTACAGCACACGCGCGTCAACGAAGAACAACTACCATGTGATCATGACTGAATACAAGAAAACGCATTGTGGAACCAATTGTGGAACCGACAGTCGTCGAGCATGTCCGCATTCAAGTCGAAATACAAGCAGGATTATTGGACCACGACCTAACATCGACCTCGCCCTCCGCCACATACCACCTCATTTTGTCGCTTGCGTCTTTTATTCTCTGCATTACTTCGTATTGAGTGTGCATGTGCTTGTGCATGCCTCTTATTTACTTCGCCTAGGCTAAGGTGGGTGGCTGATCTTAAAGGCTACTCCAAGTTGTTTCGACACCGTCCTATCTTTTCATTGTATCGCAGTCTTGTGATGTTTTTGAAACGATGAAAATATTAATAAACCTGATTGATTGATTGATCTTACTTTCGATTAGTCAAATCGAGTGTATACATCGGAAAAGCGTTCACTTACAGGTCTATGTTCATTGTTCAATTGTTCATGTCTCAAATTGGCACTGTGGCTCACCCCCCAGGTCGACATCTATTCGACGACAAACAAGTTGCGCAACACGCATATGAAGGAAAATAATATTAATGATAATTATTCAAATCAAACATCATAAAAGAGCTTCCTGGAGGTACAGAACTTCAATATAGCCTACTTTTCAATAATACGATAAAAACGAATGATATTCTACCGCTGTCGGGTTACAGGGTTACAGCGTTACAGCGCTGTCATGAGTAGGGCTGGGCAAAATCGAGTACCTGAGTGATTCGATTCTGAATCACTTATTATTAGGGCAATTTTTTTTGACCTAAAAAACGGAAGATTTTGACCTAAAAAATCTAAATTATGACCTTTTTTGACCTAAAAAAACTGAAATTTGACCAAATTTTGACCTCACGTATGCAAATTAGGTGTTTTCGCATATAATGTTAAAATTGTACTACTTATCTTCATTTCTGGTTGGAACTGTCTGTCCTTACAAAGTAGATTGGCCTGAAAAAACGTTTTTGGCTCAAAAACTGACAGATTTTTTCATGAAAAACTAGTATATATTAACGAAATCTGGCCCTATGAAGAATTCCAGTAGTTACATTACGTATTCTGGTGGAAATAATTAAAATTTGTTGTAGTACAACGAAAGATCCTTTCCTACATTCTCGTGTAGAAAGTGTCTGTCCTTACTACGTAGCTTGCCAAGAACGGAGAAAGAACGTTCAACAGCAGCATTTGTTGGCTGACAACACTCAAGTTGTGTGCACACTGCTGGTGACAAACCGTGTTGCTTCATTCTGACAATGTTGTCTATATCACAATTTTT
>ATSW01001388.1:0-16078 GCA_000444245.1 Botryllus schlosseri
TTCTCTCGAAAATAGTCTATAATTTGTGTTGGTTTACGAAATACTTTTGAGTCCCCTTCGAGCTCACTCCCCATCCTATTAGGAAATTTGGGGTGCGGCAGTTGTGGACCTGGCAAGAATGCAAATCGTTGGGTGCGATAAATCGTCCAATATAAAATGGGCAATGGGTACTTTATGACGTAACAAGCAAATGTCGCATCTTTTTTTTATCTCATTAGGCCTTTTCAGCGCAATCCATATATTGTCTTACGATATAACTTGTAAGATGCAAAATAAATGTAATCGTGAGTAATCGTAATTACTTTTCCGATGTAATCGTAATCGTAATCGACTACTTCCTGATTTTGCTGTAATCGTAATCGTAATCGTAATCGCGTCATTCAGAAGTAATCGTAATCGCAATCGATTACATTCACGAAGTAATCACCCCATGTCTGCCATGAATACGTTATCTATACGCATCAAATTACGTCCGTGGCTGTAAAGGAAAAAGCGATGTCAAAATGTTACGTTTAAGACACATCAGTTTATATATCAAGTGTGTTAGTACATAGACCTCGTGAGATATGGAGATTGCTAAATCGATTCCAAGCCATCCTACCTAGGGAACCTATTTTTACGTTGTTATGTTTGACGAAACTGATTTTGCTGGGCAAGTAGATAGACAAATATATGTTGAGGGAGTTGAAGACAAACATCAATGGCGTTCCTGTATATCAACACGATTGCGACATTTCGCATCATTCACATTTTGTCCGGTTCCTAGTCTTCCTCGTCAATACTGTATTAGATAAGGCCTGTGCATTTATATAGTATGGACAATGTCACTATTAAAATTATAGCATCAACGCTTCACAGCGGCAGCAACCAAGACCGCTAATGTCCGTGGTGTCATGCGTGATTAACAAGCAATTTAGTGGGTCAACAAACGGGGCATCTCCTCACTTCGAAATTCGCATTTGTCGGGCTGTTTAGAAAATTAATGCCACATAGTCGCGTCATTGCGACAACATTGTTTTATTTGTTGAGCGTAAAACATTTACCAATGACGATGTAGTCATTTACACCATGTCTTAGTTGCGATTGAAAGCTTGTATACTGTTCAGGTGAATTGCGATTGTCCCGTCTATGACTTGGTAAATTTGTGTGTATATATCTGATTTCACGTACATTAAACTATACTCGAGTCAGGGGTAGCGATATAAAATTGATTGGAACGTGAGAGTGTTGGACAATAAATATTTAAAGCGGGGATTTAATTAGCAGATTAGGTTAAATACTGAAGACAACGTACCAAGATCTACGGAAGCGTCAGAGCAAAATTATTTCCAAGGAAATGGTAAATACTCTTTTTTTAATTTGATCGCGCAACAACTGCATTGTTCGATCCGTTTTTCGCACCCATATACTTCAAAGACATCCCAGTAGGCAATATAAGCAGGGCCTTGGAGTATACGGCGTAAAGGGGTGGCAGATTAAGTGAAAACAACCCCCTCTCTTCCTCCCTCAACAGTAACCAGTAACCGTATAAGAAGACCAAATATTATTTTCCACAAATAATATGATCGGTGTAACAATTGGGCTACGGTGGTTATATTCATGAGAATGATTCTATAAGGAAGTTTTTATCTTCACTGCTCTTGTGAATTAATATCATCATGAACGGAGAAGTACCAGTCCATCTGTATGGTCATTGGTCGAGGCAATGCGTTACAGCGTTGCGATAGCACGCCCATTATATTATGCGAACTCTATGTGCAAATGTCAATCTTTTTAATCAACAAATCAACGTTTTCTTTGCGATTTTTATCACTGTGCCACTTTTGGTACATGTTCGGCAGAAAGAATCACTTGTCGCTGATCTGTCTTGCATCGACGGTATCTCTTTTCCAGTACAAGGACACGGTCAAGTGGAATTAATCCTTTCTGTAGAACGATCCCAACCTATACTGTAGCAATCGGCGATGTCAGCAAGCGATAAAAGAAAATTGCATGCTCCCTGGCACAATGCATACAAATTATTTCGCTTGAAAACATGAAACACTTAACTTTGGCAATAAGAGCTAGGCCTACTTCTTTGATAGAACATCGACTCCCTCTCTCCCGCGACCACTCGGGGCGATGAGGTTTGATATTGCACCATGTTGGCAGTACACGGATCTCCGTCCTAAGAATGCTACATGTGGGGGTGCATTTAAAACAAACGGTGTTTTAAAACACATTGTTTAAAACATGTTTCAAACACTGCTATAAACAGATCCTTTTTTTAAAAAAGATGTCGAGTGGCTGGAACCCTCGAAATAGTCGTCGGTTCAACAGCTTTTGCACGTAAATATAGATCATTGGTACGAAATGGGTGATCTGATGATAACGACCGCCGACCGTAGCGATGTAGTCCTAGTTAAAGAAATTTTGGTCTGTTTATGACAATTATTGGAAGGCCTTTTCGTCGAAGGGGTCATATTTACCCTATACATTTTCCATTGCCAATGTCAATCCGATGCCAACATCACAATTAAATATTCGTGACCTCGTGGCTAAAAAAAAACATGTTTGAAACAAGGCCTTATTTTGAACATGTTTGTTTAAATTGATTTTTATTGTAAATGCAACCCATAGCTACCAGCGTGACACGGGCGTGACCTTTACATTGGGGATTGTGCGAACGTTCGATTCACGGCCGTATTCGGCATGCGAACGTGAACCTCGATAGTTCGCAACCGAACCTTAGAAGATTCTGCCTTTTGACATTTTTTCAGAAGTAACAGTGATTTCCCGTACTCATAACACTACTGATAAAAATTCCTTGGGTTTCAACTTTACCAAAGTAAATTCAACACAAAACTAACAGGAACCTTGTGACGATACAGATTACACTGAATTTTGATAATGTCACTTGACACGTCACTCTATTTTAACTATAGTCAATTGGTCATTTACACCAGGCCAATTTTCTTCATTTATATTCCGTATAGCTGCCGACTTGTAGCACGGCCCACTACTAGGCTTTATAAAACACCGCTTACACCAGGCGTGGGCAAACTTTTTAGCTCGCGGGCAGCATTCGACATTTGCATCCATTCGCGGGCCGCACTATATAAAAGTTGGATACTTAGCCAAAATTCAATATTGGTATTTGATTATATAGTGACCGACGACATGTAAATATTACATATGTATTTGTATATTTAAAACAAACCAATGATTGATTTGAGGATAACGTATTCACGTGCCAGAAGCATTGAAGAGAATTTGTAAGCTGGTCGTCCCCATTGTCAAAATGAGGGATGGAAGTCGGTTGTCCCGATTCTGGATGTAATTTTGAGTCTGTGATCAGGGATCTGTTCATAGATTTGCTGGTTGTTATTTTGGTTTCTCCACACATGCATAAACGAATATATCTAACGAACTCGGAAATCGGTAATTTAATTACAGAACTAAAAGTAATAAACTTGCTCAATGCTCATGTGGCCAATCTAAAATCACACCCGTGTTCCGAATTAAGTCATTTACGTTTCACTTTCTGTGATGTTTAGCAATTGAAAACTTTCAAAATGCATAGGCATCGAGGTAGGGCTATCGTGCCATCAATGAAATAAAAAAAAATCTATGGTAAGAATATAACTTATCATTATCATGTTGAAATATATTAAGAAAAAGTTCAATCAAGTACCCGCAGAAATTTGATTTTTAGTTATCAATATTTTTACAACGTTTCTTGAGGCTTCCGCGGGCCGCACAAAACGGTGTTGCGGGCCGCATGCGCCCCGCGGGCCGTAGTTTGCCCACTCCTGGCTTACACGGATTAGATGGTGAGGAGGAGCCTAAATAAACCTCCAACACTTAGGTAGGTGTTTTCGCAACAAGACAAATAGCCGAATGCACCAATGCAGTGGGGTTTAATCATTTCTGACCTGGCGAAACATTACAACACCCTGCGGTCCTCCGAGGAATCCCAAAAAGGAAAATCTATCACATACACATCTGACTGCATATCTCATACATAACTATAGATTACTGGTGTACAACATAGGGCCCGATTCCGAGTCGAGTATCCATTTTGCCGGAGTTTTTAACTTATGCCTTAAAGGNGGAAATGACAAATNTACATGGAATTAACATTGTGACGTTACCTGATGTGATGAGATAAGCTCGTANTCACGNCNGTGTTCACAGAGAACCTTAGATAACAGTTCGTGTTCACGCGATCCAGAACGTTNAGTGGTTCNCCATATCATTATAGTTTGCATATTCAGGAATTAAAACTAAAAATATGGATCACGTAGGTGGAACCATAGGGTGAAATANATCAATATATCAACCTTTGAAAATAGCTGAAGGATAGCTTGCAACAGCGACCTACGCAGATTTTTTTCGTCTCANGAGTTTGTAAAATAATTAACGTAGGTATCGAGTCACGTTCCCATTCGAGTATGCTACGAGCCCTCGCCAANTCTTTTATGAACTCGTTCAGAATAATAGCCAAGGGGGGAGAAATGAAGCAACCAAAGTTCGGTAATTCTTAGTATTGATGTTTATCCAGGCACAATAACGGCTTACAATTTTGTTACGTAATGTTATATAGGCGTAGCAATGGATATTACTATCATANCGAAGGGACTGGTTAGTCGTCGNGTATGGCGCAGCCTTGATAGCGTAACAAATCATATATTTTGTGAACCACTGCNCTCTACTACCGAAGAAATATTTTCCATGGATTNAAGATAACTCGTGCTCTGCATGTGTATAGAGCATAANTTATATATCCTAACATGTTGTGAAACAGCGCGCCTGTTTGAAGTTCACAAANCAAACAACAGAGAGAATTGTATCAATATCATTCATTTCCCACGAATCGCATTTGAATTATATATATTTCGCTTGACCTTATCCAAGCCATCGAGCACCAAGAATCGAGAGAAAATGANGGCCGTTCGAATCGCAATCCGGGGAATTTACTGAAACAATATATAGAGAGATGGCGTGCAACGTGTGTACACAACACAACGTTTTACACATANCGAACTATGTACCCTATGCGACTTTTGAGCTACATAAGCGAAAATTACTAACAAAACTGTGGTGTCTGTCTGATTCAGTATTCAAAATCCTGGCGTGTGGCAAGATGCAACGTCTAGAGTACTAGAAGCAGGTATCCGATGTAACTGCGTAATCTATGACATAATGTTAGCTTTGACTTGTAATTCCAGCGAACGCTAATCATTGGTTGTAGCTAATGATCTGATGATTAAAGCCATTAGAATAATTTTATCGAAGCAATTTAAACTCGTTTTATATTGGCATATTTAGTTATGTTTTCATTTCCTGTCGGCCAAGTCTTCAGATGGGCGGCGCGCGATGCCATNAGAATACGGATTTACTCAATACGCAACCTTCAACGCCCAAGCGNTAGTTCTTCCGAGTTCGTAGTCAAAACAGTAGTTTAATAATCATATGCTCCATATCCCATATTAGCGAACAAGANTTCGTCTCAGCTTAAGGGTAACTAGTAAGATTGTTGTTGGTGGTGGTATGGCATTGATAGTGTTATGACATCAACGATCACTTTATACCAGGGCGATATTCTTAATTGTGTTTCCTCGCCTGCCGACTTATNGCATATGGGCCGGAGTCCTTTTAGCGTTTGGTGCTTGAACTGATATGATGGCGATGATGAAGCTATGGTCAAACCTCATATAATTAGGCAGCGATTATGTGGTCGACCAAGGTCGGAGTCGAGCCTGCTAAGCCACTACCAAGAATGGGCAACATAGAAGGGGATTTTGAGTGGCCCGCCGAAAGTTTCTATCCTTGAAGTCAAATTCTAATCTGAAAGTATTAACAAATTTNATGTTGTCATGGCACCATATACTTGCTCCGTTCCGATNTATATACAATACATTCACGAGCAAANATTTTCGACAAGGCTGCGTTCCAATATAACTGTTGTTCACGTACATCGTACANTCTTTACTAGGGGTTTATACATACTACATGCAGCTAGAGTTCAAAGAACTTAGTTGACAACTCTGACCGACCACAGATGTCTGGTTGACTTCAACAGCTCTCGTCACTAAATTCATTAAATACTGTTTTGGTCTCTATGCTTTAAACTTAAAGTTTACATTAAATACGATTTATTCCTTGTATAGGTGGATAAATACGCGATTAATGTATAGATTCTGTTATCCGGCCCGCCAAGTACTTCATTTTCCCATATCCGGTCCGCCGACCGGAGAATTTACCCGCCCCTGCGCTATACCTTTTGGCATTGCAGCGGTGACACATAGTACATCGCTACCCAGTCCACCAGGGCTGGTCCCAATGATTCGGGTGGATTACACGGATCTGAATCGAGTATTAATTATAATGGTACGAGTGGAGTAGTGAGATAGGATTTTTTCAAGCACTGAAATTGTAAGATCTTTCTTTGCTTTGCCCAGTCCTACCTGTCACCACAATTTGAAACATATTGCCTGCTTACTGTAAAGTTGTATTCTTTCTGTATTCTAACTATAGTCCCAAAAACAGTTTGGAATCTATAACTTTCTTACCAGTACCATGTCGATATCGTCATAATAAACAGCAGATTTAGATGTTCAAGTAAAATCCATAACAATAAGCTGATGACGTTTTATCGAACCCAGACAGCGGCCCCTGAATTTGAAATGCAATCAAAGATCCATAACGTCGCCAAGCCACAAACCCGCATAACCGCTTAACATTTCCATGATACAAAAACTGGCCATCTCGTCAAATTGACGGCTTAAAATCGCATCATGACATAATTGTATTTTCAGGTGGAATCGAGGATACTTCTTTTCTTCAGCGCGGTTGCATTCGGTACGTGTTGCGTATTATTGTTTACAATTAAATGTATCAAAGATATTAAATCTCTTCTGTAATTCCAGTGAACTTGACGTCGCTTGCGGCGGCCAAACGTAAGTTGTATTTCAAATATTATCCAGCCGCAAAGGTAGAGCTGTGCAAGTGTGCAATGTATGCATGATGGATATTTATCTTACGTGTTTTTTGCATATTATTTAGCAGCGTATGGATAATTATTAAAACAGATTACCTTTCTTTCATGCATGCATAATTCTAACTGACACCACAATAATCAACATGCAAAAAGGAATATAATGATATTATTACAACTCTTCCAAATTACATGGATGACCTGTCAGCACTACCTCTTTATGTTATATAGATGCTGTCTTCCGTCTTCAGTCGAAATGCGTTATCAAATCCCACCAAGCACATATTGTTTAGCATACTGGAAAATTCATCACTTCGTTGTATTTTGTTTGTAACTATATTTAGCTTATATATGCGGATCAGAAGTGTTGCAAATGAGTAATGTTTGTCTCTACCGAATTCTTCGCAGGGAATTGCACGGCTACTGTCCCAGACGATTTCGGAGTATGCTTCGAAGATCTTGCTTCCGGAACCCTGTGGCAGGTTAGATTAAATCACCGGTTCGGTGGGTTACGAGAGCTTACGAACGAACGAAAGTGGGACATGTTATAAGTCGGCAACATAGACACAATATAAGGATTATTATCGGGTTGATGTAGAATGACCGTAGATGTCGACACACCATCAATATTAAAACACCAAAAATAATGTTGCGGTATATATTCTGACATCACTCATTAGTGGAGGACTTGTCCCGACAACGGGACAACCATGTCAATAGGAATCAGAGGTAGTCAAATTACGCAATATGACTACCGTAATAACATTACAAATCCTAGGTACATTTTTTCTAATAGGTTTTTGTTTACCGTGATACCGGGGCTATTTCGATATGTTCTTATAATAATTTCACTCATAATAATGATGCAAGCATATCCCAAGCTACTTTCCACTTTACGAAAGTGTGAAACAGTGGTTCCCAACCTTTTTCGACTCACCGCCCGTTATCAATCTCAACACAAATTTTCGCCCCCATACCTACGAATTTGAAAAAGAGGAAATTTATTCACCTAAATCTGATCGCTGGTGCTAAAAAATGGCCATTTTTCCGAGGTGATAGGTTCTCGGAAAACCCGTTTCCGCGTCTGCTTTCCGTTGAGTTGACCTCTCTTTGGCGTCCTATGCAGACTAAGCCGTCTTCGCGTCCATTTTTGGACGTGTTAATAAACATTCTCGCCCGTCCATATCGCCCCTTTGATATTTTTTGCCCCCTTGCTTCTCAAATTCGCCCACTGTGGGGGCGATAGCGCCCAAGTTGGGAGCCACTGGTGTAAAACGTAGATAGCTTTGTCTTAGAAGATGTGTAGTGTGAAATCATAACCTATTGAGTATATGTATTGCAAGGAGGCAAAACATATACTTGAGTACTCTGAGGAGGTAAAGATACTTAGTTAATGACCACCTCCGGTTACTTAAGTGCATAAAAGAAATAATTTCGTTATTGTATCCAAGAAATATTTTGACGCAATGTGAATATATTTGAGGTAACCGACGTTGTCCCATATCGGTGCTATACGTGGCCACTGTATCACTATATTCGATGCATAAATTAACATCTTGAATTTCAGGAGAAGTTTATTACACTGGAGCCTGCTGACAATGGCACCATAGGGAACTGTGAGAACTACCGCGTCAATCAAGTGGAAAAACAGGCCTGTTCAACGTCGGTGGAAACAAGAAGATTATCGATCTTCAAGTAAGAAGCGCATACATCCCAACGGAATTAAGAACGTACTGCCCCCACTCAAATATATGCTTTCATTTTGTTGTCTCCATCAGATTGCGGCACGTCGGGTAATTGGTATCAATGTTCGAATCGGCGATGCATACCGACGTCTTTGCAGTGCAATGGAGATGATGATTGCGGAGATGCGTCTGATGAGTATCCGTCTGTTAATCGACAATCCTACAATTGCACGAATCGGGTATGAATCAGTAGGCCTATACACCCTACAANCTNCANTNNACANTGNACATTGCACCGATATGCTGCAGACATGTTCGGCGATTACAGAACATTGAATAATNTTAAGTCTATTAGGTCACGCGGAACGCGGGTATGTGTTTCAGGGATACAATTGCTGTTATACTTATATCTAAGAGATATTTTNACGTGACAAAATTATTAACAAGCGTCCCATGCATATCCACGGCTGACTAACTGCCTATAGCAGCCATNACTCGACCTTTCCTTCATTCTATTCTNTGAAAATTAGAAGTATTTAGCCGACCCAGTCGCAACTTCTCAAGGTTTGTCTTCAATATATCTACGTTAGTGACCAAGGCCGCAGAAGGGGAACATATACAAGGAGAATTTCCATATGGCTGCAGATCATATAAGTTCGCAATTTCTAGTGTAGTGGGCCTCATGCTCACGCTACAGCACGGTCTTTTGAAAATATTTACACAGTCGGCTTGTCGGCTTTGAAAAAAACGACAGTATTGACCCTACGATATCCGTGTTATTATATGCACTACTGATAGATTGTCAGTTCGAATGTGATTNAACTGANCGATAACCGAANCTTCTCGTTCTCATTTTTAGGGNGAATTTATTTGTGGAGTTCCTGTAACGACCAGCGCTAGCGCCACACCNTCCAAATCTGATCGATATTTTCTNGGGNTTCCAGGATTGGAAAATTTAGCGTCAGGATTCGACATTCTAACCGGTGAGGATTTTATCACGCTGTCTTTTGCCCAATAATAGCGAGTGTATATAGACACTGAGTGCCGTAATAGTAATCGAGGCATTCAGAATAGCGATTCTTTCAAATAGCGAGTATCAACGCAGCTGGTTCTCTGTTTCGACCCCAATCCTGTATCTTCAATTCTCTGGTACGATTCCGATCCGACTTGTAGGCCGGATTCTTGAAATGACCGAGATCCGATCCGGAAAACTCCGACAATAAATCTTNGGTGTTCTNAACCCGCGGCCCGCAGACGTTTATTTTGCGGCCCGCGACATCTTTCATTACGGAAGCAATTACTGTACTGGCACAGAATTGTTACATATTAATTTAGCTACTTAGCTTTCTTATCGCACTGTCTGTTTCGTTTGATTACTCATTCTTTGATGTGTTCTGGTTTCTTGATATAGGCCTATGCTGAAGTTTAGAAGTTATTGTTTTGAATCGGATTCGGTTGTACTCTGCTTCAAGAGAATCCCGCTGCGTAGAACACTTTTAAAAAGTGTTTCACCCACCGTGAATGGTTTGAGCAGAAACAAGTACTAGAAACGAGAACGTCGAAAGCTGGGTTTGTAACTCTGCGTCCAGCAATGAATTTGCTTTCCCAGATATAAATGGAAAATCGATGTGTCATATTTGTCAAAGAACAGTTGTCGTACCGAAGCGTCGAAGCTTGAAATGATACTAGCCTACGCATGTTCCTTCTGGAGTTTCACATATCGCCTGATCTTAGAAAAAACGAAGCTAGCTTGGTGGCAAGCCCAGCAATCCATATGTCGGGCATTGTTAAAATTGGCAGCGACGTTACAGACGCTGCCAATAATACAATAATAAATTTGATTTTCTCTCGTCTCTTGTTATGACTACCGGTACAGCTGACTTTGCCTAGCGTTATTTTTTTTATTATTGTATTAATACGTCATACTTTGCCAATTTGGTTTTCGTTTGAATCTCTCTCTCTCTGTTTGCTTATTATTGTGCCGTTAACTCTCGATAAGGGGCACACGAAAAGTCTTCGAGTTGATAAATTCTTTACTGCAATGAATGTAGTTGTAAAAGCAATACTACTTAGAAACGAATGCAATGCAGGCTCCGTATGGGGATTTACTTGCGCCGCTGGAAGATACATATTCACACCAAAAAGACAGCCAATGTAAACTTACGAACGCTGTCCATTAATGCTTTAGAATGCATGAAAATGTACTAAATGCCAGTATACGACTGGTAAATAGGCTATATAGTAGCCTAAAATTAATAGTAGCCCACAAATNCATGATAATAATATTCNGCGGCCCGCAGCGTCTTTATTTNTAAAANTGCGGCCCGTTATACAANGGANGTTGAGAAACCCTGATCTACAAGTACCTATTTGTAGAAAACNACAAAAGCAGTAGATCATACNGTACGTGTTNAGGTTAAATATTGAATATTGCAACAAAAGAAACATGACAATAAAAAGTCACAGGTTAGTATTGAACAAAGATTTGTACTGGCGACTATTGCCTACTTGCGTGTGACTGATATTTACAACAGTCATGCTCAATGTCNATCGATAGCCACAAGCCCACAACAGCTATTCTAATCTTATCACATGANTACGAATCCGGCTCCGATCCAACTCCGGCTGNATCAGAAAAATNTGAATCGAGATGGGTTCGGTTCCGGCAAAAATTGAAGAAATCCGGCCAGANGTCCAGTCCGGTTCCGGTACATGCCCCACTCTGATGCTACGATAGCTGGCATGGCTCCGTAAGGCTCTGGAGTAAACATGATACCATATTGGCATTCGCAACTCNGCAATCCTCAGGCTGCGCTTGGAAACCACATTTTGTCAGTCCTTCAGTAACAAGTATACACTTNTAAAGCATAGCCTCTCTGTGCAATTTAACATCTAANTTTTCGTAATCTAGTACGCGATTCCGTTCCTCTTATCCGCTTACGACATGCAATGCNATGTAGAAAACGAGGACGTTAAAACGACCAAGCGAGGTTTATCAATCTACTTTCCATCTTGGCCTTCTGGCATTATTATATAGTATTAAATGTTTGATCTTGATCTCTTGGCTGTCTCTTTTATGACGCTATCTTCCTCACTTCTTTTTATNTGTCCTTATTCGTGTCTTTCACTGAACTTTTTCGTAAAGAAGANCAACGCGCGAACTCAGAAAAGCCTCTGATGAGGTGCACCACAGCCGAGGCTGGACCGCAGTCTCTCATGCTGAAGGCGCAACCATAAACTCAACATTACTATAGCATTTNATTTTGAACACAGGGACTCGCAAAGGTGACGTCTTATCTATGGGCCCGCACGGATCGTGCAGGAGAGTTCTAAAACATGGACTGGACGATTATTACTACCGATTACCAAACAACATCAATTCCCTGACACAGCTGTTTTCCGTCGACGAAGCTCCCGGAGAGGTATGCTCCCATNATTAGATATATNGGCTGCGGGTGCATGTAATATAATAACACATTGTTACCTTTCAGATCGTCTCCACNGCGGCAGAATATTTGAAGTTGAGCGAAGATATGTTGGNACTTGATTATGCTTTTGGNGGATACCTTAATAATGACGACAGTGCGATGGGCCTGACTCAATCTGAGAAAACCAAGTCGTTTTCGTTAGCAAATATAGATACGCAAAATCGGTACGTGGCAGTTACAACCACGAACAGGGTCAACGTTTTCAAGGTAGCTATGTCTATTTATAATACCTTTTTCGTCAAGACTTACATGTAGGAATGACGGGNAAAATATATAGGTGGAATTGAGATCCCCGCGAAACTTGGAAGCCTCNAATTCATTCCTTGGGCGACTTTACGGACTGCCNCGGGATAATTTTAGTTACGACCGCTATCTTGCCTTCTTGCGAGATTTTGGAACGCATTATTTCTCATCGGGTGTACTTGGAGGACAATATACTTCTGTTAATCTCTATGATCGGTAATATTTTAGCTCATGCTTATCGTCATCGTGTNAACGATGTGAAATTCACTTTTAACAGCTGCTGGATTGATAGNGAATTGGAACAAACCCTAGCATTAACTCGCACAGAGTGGCTGGAAAAATTAGCCTTCTGCGACCGACAAAGCGTAAACAACATACTCAATCCCACTTACGAAATTCCATCATCGTGCATCNTGGGAGCTTCTACGACTTCTACAGGAGGTAAAAATGATAATACAATACATATATATTGTATACGACTTAGTCTGGATTGCAAATTCCACTATCATCAGCAATTNCTGTNTAGCTTGATCTCTTCGAATAGCGGGGAAATATTGAACAGNTATCATGTGCTGTNATTTGACCATTCACGTGTGCAGGCNGNAGGGATTGCCATAGTACATTAATGATATATATGGTTTACCACATGTTAATTTCTCTACAGAACTTCATGATTAAACAATCAGTTATTACCGATTGCAGTTAAATGTATCCTTTGTACTTATCTTCATCTATTGATTGTATGATACGCGCCAGAATGTTTCAACGTCACACCGACTAGAGCAGGGCCGGCCAACCCGTGGCCCGNGGGCCACATGTGGTCCNCGAGAAGGTTTTGAGTGNCCCGCGAGGAAGTTTTAGAAATTAGTNATATTCCCAAAAATGGATNGCNCAGATTGTGATCNTGCATTGCCAACCAAAAATTTNATTAGTCTGGCTCTGCTGGCCGCAACACTTGGGATATGACGACTAAAATATCAGTTTCGGCGCATTGGCAGATCCACAGACCATTCAAATTTTGGTAGATCTTCGTACATTGCAATAAAGCAGAATATTCTGCGGTNGATTTATCAAAAGTAAAAATTTTATGGACGCTNTCCGCAATATGTTGTCACTCGATTCCTTGCTTTTAATATTGTTACCCCCCTCTTGAAAAATGAAAGAACGCCTAATGTACCAGATTAAGTCTGATTATAATCGCAATNACGAGAAAAAGTGTCTCCCAACATGCGACCTTGCGTTTGCGCTCGCAGAAAGACCGTCGAGGCGCCGAACAGTCCAGTTCTTGCAAACTGAGCCCAGCAATATACAGCAGACCCGCAATATGCTCAAGTAACGATAATATTGACCTATGAATTTTGAAAGAAAATCGCGCTTGGCGCGGTTAGTGGCCCGCGCGATGGTCCATCAATGCAATGTGGCCCTTTGGCCGAAAAGGTTGGCCACCCCTGGACTAGAGCATTAGCCTGCATGGACTTAGATTAGGCGTAGTCTACAGAGCAGTTTAAATGAAATGACTCTATCGTACAATTAGTCTCTAATTTGAAATGCTACCGGATATGGATTGGAACAAGAACGCGAGTTTGAGACATGGATTTTATAGGACGTTTCTGGTACTTCTCCAGCTTTACCAACGTGTTTATTTCAGTGAACATCGCTGAAAATGCAATCAAAACCGATGTCACCGTCATGGGAGGTTCTGTTTCAACAACAGCAAAGCTACGAGACACCTTGAGCAGCGCCAATTGGCAAGCATGGGCTGAAACCGTTGCAGAGACTCCCACTTTGTTGCTTCATGATTTTGAACTTACAAGAATCTCCAAGTTTGTTTCAATTTTATGATTCATTGTTATAGCCGTCATTGTGCCCATAAGTTTTACCTGAGCCAACCAAACCTTGATCGCTTGACTAAGAAGACTAAATTGATTATTATATTATTTCTTGTTTATATCATTTTGTAATACATTATATTTTATCTTATTTTAGTTATAATATATTCTATTTTTTCGATATAGGTTTTAATAATATATTCATAACTTAAATATATAAAAACCCAAAAATAGCCTATCACCCGGGAAATCCTTTTACACGGATAGGTTTTCCCTCTTTTCGGTCAAAGTTGTTTGTCCGATTTTTATCTGATTAAAATTACATCTTTTGGAAGCAGCATCAATTTCTCTTGTGTTAATTCGCCAATGGATGTAATGTACGGTCAGAACGATCAGATACAAAACCGGCGTGATAGCTCACTTGCAAATTATAATTCGGTAAATAACGTTTGTATTAGGGCTGCATTTGCAATAAAAATCAATTTAAAAAACATGCTTAAAACAAGGCCCTAATTTAAAACATGTTTTATTGTGTTTTTTGAAACCATGGCGTCACGAATATTCGATTGTGATGTCATAGTATATTGACAATCGAAAATATAGCTCCTTTGACGAAATATCTGTACTATTAATGTTGAACTGACTATTTTGAGGGTTCCGACCATCTCATATCGATATACGTCGACTATATCGGGTGTTAATTGTCCGTAGGCTCATACAAGATGTTTTTTGGAAAGTATTTGCACAATTTAGGCATAATTTTACAACTTGAAAAAACACAACTAAAGGCCTGTTCAAAACATATTTTAAACAAAGTGTTTTAAAACACTGTTTGTTTTAAATGAAACCCTACTTTGTATCAAGCATATCCAAAACATCATTTGCGTCTGTATACATCGCGGAAGAGACTTATATTGTTCCCGTAGTACATAGCTACATACCGGTGATATAAATTTTAATCGCTATTTTCAGACTTCTTGATAACCCTCTTCCTATCTTCACGAATGAGCAACGTCTGAAAGTACAACAATTTTTGGATGAAGCCATTTCGGTAAGTTGAAAACTTCGTATATAACGACCAAAGGTGGTCAAAGTATCCAACGGATCGCAGATGTTAGCAGTTAAACCAGTGGTTCTTAACCTTGCCTCCAGCGCCCCCAAGGGGCGCTGGCGATTTTGAAGGGGCGAAAACGCTCAGGGGGCGATATGGGGGCGCTGGGCTCAGGGGGGCGATATGGGAGGCGCTGGGCTCAGGGGGGTGATATGGGGGCGCTGAAGAAAAATTGCTTCGCAACAGATGATGTGGTAGTAGGACATATCCCTAATGAGTAGTCAGAGTAAATTATCATTCCACAAAACATGTCAAATCCATAATTATTCGGTCGCGCTACGCGACAATGTTTGCTACATTTGTTTTCATAAATGTAGTGGGTTATTATAATTCATGTAAAACGAATTGAGCGTACTTTTAGATCGCCAATTTCCCGTTAAAACACTGCCGTCACGCTTGCTAGAGTTATTTTCAACAAAATGTTTCGAATTAGGTATTATATCCCGAAACGCACAGCGTGTGAAAATCGAAGAAGGAGGAACTGTAGCCTATACCACTTTTAAGAGTGAGAGCCCCTTGTACTTAAAGTAGGTTTTGAAGCTTTGTATACGAAATTAATAGCTAAACATACTCGTATTTGAGAGCTGCAAAATTAAATCGTCAGAAAATTTCTTCATCTTATCATAAAGGATGATACTATCTAGTGTTGTGGTTCACAACCTCAGATGAACGTTATATAATATGAGTTACTTTTTATGGGATACATCCATGTTAAAATTATAACTTGGAACCTGGGTCGGAGA
>ATSW01001389.1:0-10873 GCA_000444245.1 Botryllus schlosseri
TGCGGCAGTTACGGTCCTGAGCATAATTTGTCAAAATAATGAGATATAGACACCATGCTTCAGTACCAATGCATATTGACATCGTAAAAGCTGTGGCGTTATGATTTTGCGGACGTTTGACGTGCCACAATTTGATAAAATATTTCAGAATTTAACAACGATTGATCTGATATCAGAGCATTTGAGCAGTGTAGCCTTGGGCATACTCCTGATAAGTAGGCTATTGATCATGTCCTGGTGAAATAAAAATAAATTCAGCGTTATGCAATGTGACGTAATAGCTAATCTGCCACTGCAGCAGGGGTCGTTCGAAGAGTCGTATTGACAGTATATTTTCCTTTTTAACTGCAAAATAGCCATACATTTAACTCAACTGTTACGTCACAATTGAACATTCAGACGTCATGATTGCACTAATTTCAAGTCACGACATGGGATTCGTCGTGTGCGCTATATTTTTGTTGTGAAAACTCGTAATATCCCTGCTGGTTGCTTTATTTGAGCATACAAAACTTGAGTTACATGGATCATTTACATGTGACATCTTTTAATTGTATTTCAGTGAAAGCCATATGATATTTTTGAAGCTTAAGACTATTAATATTTAGAGTTCCAACAGATGTAGACAACAGTAAAAGTGTGAATCTACTATTTACACGTTTTTGTCAGAGTTAATGCGGCTTTAGGTGTTGCAAAGTTTTACCGATGGCTTGATAGTCTGGTTGGTCCGTTTATAAGCTTCTTACAAAATTTGAGACTTTCGTCAGTTGGACTAAATCGTCTTGATGCTTTTTAAATGCGAGGTAACTGCTCACGTGCGTAGGTCGAGCCAAACACCATCAATACATCAGTTGACTACATACGCACTGTAGGGTGTGATTCGTCAGTGATGTTGGTTCAAGGGAGGCAAGTGATGAAGAGTAAGGGAAATTTGTGAAACCTTCAATGGTTTGGTATTTTCAATCGATGATCACGAAGGACTAGATTTTGAACATTTATATTCCCAAAATCACGCAATATGCATATTTTTTGTTCGAGAATGAAGCGCGAAAGGAGATGCAAGGCACATGTGAGCAGGGCCGTAACTGCCGCACCCCACACCCCCCAATTGGGGGGATGGCCGAGCTCGAAGGAGGCCCAAAATTATTTCGAGAATTAGCATAAATTATAGAGTATTTTTTGGAAATTTGTGGAACTTTTTCAAAAATTTTTTGCGCTGGGCGCGATTTCAAGTGGCCAAATATCTTTATTATTGAGTACTCTTCCTCCAAGAAAAAATATTTATATAAATGGGTATATCGGCGTTGGCCATTACCGCGCCACGACGCACCAAGACATAAAGTTTTAGGCCATGTAATATGCGACTCCAAGAAGTGTGCCAGGACGATCGGCGGCGAGAAAACCTTGGCCCAAAGGGACTGCCGTTATAATGACCGAAAACTTCGTTATATATAGGCCTACAGAATACACATAGGTTTAATTGACTGGCGCCGAATGCTCCTGTCTTGGCAATCCGAGCCTCACAAGTCAAATACCATCCCGCAGGGTAAAATTATATGGCATTGAGGAAATACCAATTTGAAATCGTGTGAGCTTTCAGTTTAGTACGTTTGGGCGATTCTATATTTTTTGATATAACAGACAGGAGGTCACAAAATAACATCATGTAACGAAGTCATACCAACGGGTCCGCCCGCCCGAATATGTTTAATTATTATTTACGGACTCTAAAGTTTCTAAGACACCTCACTCAGCTATCCAGGTAAATATGAGTTGATAGGACAATAAATTCATAACAAGATAGGCCTATATGCAATTACCTACCTTACTGACCGATTTATCATATGACTTATCAAAAATTTTCGCGCCTTGCGCTGGCTCACGAAATGGTACTACTATAATTTCGTGGTAAAAGCGAACAACGTGATGGGGGACGGTTTATCACCTTATGGAAGCCCATGACTGAAGTTTTTTTGGGGGGAGTGGGGGCCTGACAAAGTGCTGTTTCGTTCCTGGCAATGGGTATACACCCGAAGATGTTTAATTATTATAGGGGTTCCTACCTTTTCAAACACACCTCACTCAGCTCTACCGGTAAATCCGATTATGTGAGCAGAGAGAGGGTAACAACGAATAGCAATATATATGCATTCCCGGTCATATTGACCGATTCAGTCATCGAATTATAAAAATTCTCGCGCTTCGCGCGTTTAGGCGAAAAAAGCTGACACACTGCATGGACAGCCAATGTAGAGAACAAGTAGCGGGAAACAGCACATAGGCTGAGGGGGGTCTGGGGGGGGGGGCGAGGCCCCCCAGAAGTTAGATTTATCAATATTGTGGGCCCAAGACGAACGTTTTTTTTTGGGGGGGGGGCTCACGAAGTGCTGTTACGGCCCTGCATGTGAGGCATAGACGGGCCCAGCCACACCCGCGATATCACTATTCATCGTAAGTAGCTTAGTATTTATGGTAACAAGGGCGATTATTAAAATTAAAAAGTAAAAATTTTGTCAAAATTGTAGCGTTAGGTCAGAAAATTGTCAAATTGTTTACTGTTGCAATTCGTTTGTATCGTAGATGTTTGCACTGTCGGTTGACTTATCATTTGACATTTTACAGCTTGCAGCCTACTTTATAGGCCTACCGTTGTAGACGGCACAATTTCTGCTCATTGTGAATAATGAAAGGTCAAATGAAACAGATAAGTTGACTTGACATGGTGTTATGATGAATGTACTGCAATATTCTAACTGAGGCAACACTGCGTCGGCACTGGTTCTGTTATCAAGAAGCGCATGGTGAAAAATAATTGTGATGTTGACAGCATTGCCAGAATGATGCAACACGGCCTGTCACCAACAGTGTGCGTACAACTTCAGCGAGTCAATGTACATGACTCGCGCTAAGTCACATGACTCGAGACTAGGACGGTCAAGACAGACAGTTCATTGTAACTTCGAAGAATAATAAAGTTACCACATTATTGGTATTTCGTCTATCAGTCCTGATACTTGGAAAATAGGGCGAGAAAATGTTAAAACTGAGGAAAATTACTAAATTATGAATGTGAGCTATTCTTTATAGTAAGGGCATTTTATGAAGTATTTCACAAATCTGTGAACTATNTTGTTACCAAACAATTTCTTCACCAATATGTCTGTCAAGGTCTCTTATAACNTGNGTTAAANTGTTGAAGTTCAACTCTTGTGGGAAACCCAGAAAANANGCTGTTAAATTTGACAAATTTGAAAAAATAAAATNAANTAAAAAAATTGAAAAAANTATCTTTATCGGCTATAAGTAACTAAGGATGGNTTTAATAATGGTTNTTCATGTTTCTCAATTGATTGTTAAAATTTACATTTTACTACAGGCTGTTTTGTNGAAATATATGTNAAAGTAATGGCACTGATGGCATAGTTATCTAGTCATAAGTACANCGTTCAGTAATTCGATACCGAACGATTCAACAAANTCTGTATACTGTATAATACTGGGTAACACACACATATATAGGCTTAAAACCAGTTCCCTTAAGTAATTCCTTAAATACAGTTCTAAGCCATGCAGCAAGGTCTAAAACAGTATTTTCTGTATCATCCCGTTCTATAAGATGGACGCAATTGTACCGAAGTAAAAAAGCGGCTATGAATCCAGCACGGCCGGCCTTGTGTGAGTTCATTGTCAATTGTTACTGAATGGTTCGCCGCTGTTTCACCATAATTTCTGATCTTTGGCATATGGATCAGCATATGGATCAGGTAAAACATAATGAGCAGTGGTTTGGGTTAATAAAGCCAACGATCCTGAGTTTCAACATTCCAACTGGAATGGCAGGATGAAGAGAATCAATGGTAATGATGCAAAACAGCGCGCACAGATCGAGTTCCTTCCAGTTATTGAAGGAGACCCTGATGACCTCAAAACCTTCTTCGCCAGTCTTAAAGAGTGCACACATGCAGCGCGTTGGGGTAACTATAGTGACCGTCGATCTTCCGATTCGACTGAAAGCAGACAAATTTACCAGTCATTCTAAGGTTGAGTGGTTTTCACCTATTGAAATCTTATCTTGGACCAATTGGTGACAACATGGAATATTCTGGGCTACTAGATGTGATCCAGTTGATCTATGCTGGAAGCACAACAACCATCCACATCATGGATGGAGGATGTTTTGACAAGGCAATCCCTCCTCACCTCCTCGTCGATGCAGCTATCTATCAACATACTATGGAAATTGCCTTAACTGAGCGTGGTGACATGAAGTCCTTCATGGAAAAGGTGACTGGTGGGAAAATGGGAGCCAGACACTGTGACCCAGTATTGCGAGTATTTGACCGAAGGTTTGAATAAACGTTCAATCGATTCGCAAAAAGAGGAAGAACACCTGCACTCTAGGTGGAGTACCAATACATAGTAGATATACCCAATGTCTTTATCAGAACCGAGTGACTCGCAGACCACAATGGGAATCTGTTCTGCATTGTTTCCAAGATGCTTCACACCTGCAGACCATCATCAGCGGTTCTCAAGCTTTTTTCGACACGCCCCTTGATAAAAAATTTGGCCCCCCCTCTTATCGTCATATCGAAAAGTATTAAAAAGAGCAACCAATGTTTGCAACCCCAATGCATTGATTGGTGGCACGGGAGGTATTATGGCTGTTGAGACACTTCTCAAATATGTAGTTGCAATTGAATAATTTATTAAAAATAACCATGTGCAATGATAACATGTAGCACATGGATATTTTAGCGATTTTGGTGCCTAACCTCTTCTATTACCCCACTTGATCTTAGCTGGAACGGACCTGACCACAACCTAAATCAAAAACCAATGGCAGCTACACGCATTTACCAGTTACGCTTCATTCAGGGACATCTTCTGATTAGTGCAAGGTTCGGTATCACTCGAAATCTAGCATCAGTGAGTGTGTGGATGGTGCGGCGGAATTATGACATTTCAAATCGAAAGGCCTCATTAGGATCATTTCCATTGTTGAAACTGGAGGTTTCAGCACAAATTAAACTCATTCCGAGTTCAAAAAAAATCATTTCTCTCACGCGGCTTCGCGACTCCCCTCAGATGCTTCCTCGACCCCCACCCCCGGTTTGAGAACCACTGCATTAGAACGTCTGCCGCCCACGGGAACCACGATGGTGAAGCCGCAGAGGAAGAATGAGCAACAGCTTTTCTGGCCACAGATGTTGGGTGCCCACTCTCAGTCATCTGTCAGATGTCAACCGGTGAATGGAGGAGGACGTCACTAGACATGTACCCTTTCACAGAGAGCTTACCAAGACACAGATGAAGCGAGATGCAGGGGCCATTGAACTTGTCCTAAAATGGTTTGAAGAAATGAAGCCATTCGTCAACGATGGATAAAAGGGGTTGCTCATGTATTTCTCAACTGGATTCACAAGTATACGGTTGATGACGTAGTCGAACTACTGAGGGAGCAGCTGAATTAAGGATGGCCATTGGCCATGCAGATCAACCTGGATGAAAAGTCAGTGACGCCGACCATGGTTGTCATGTCAAAGGTGAAAGCAGGGTTTTAATGACTCGAGTTACGATTTTTTATGACTCGATTTGACTCGAGTCATTTTCTAAAAATACGGATCTGTGTATTGACTCGACTTCTTGAGTCATTGCGCATGACTCGANCCAAGTCATATGACTCGAGACTCAGACGGCNAAGACCAACATTTTATGGTAATTTCGAAGAATAGTAAAGTAACCAAANTATTGGGATTTNGTCTAATTNGTACTTGTANTTGANAATGCGACCAGAAACTGCTAAANGTNAGGAAAACTAGTNTATTANAAATGCGAACCATTCGATATCACCAAACAGAGTTATNAAAAAGGNGATTTAACATGGCTTTAACTGGAAACTGAGCAGTNTCAACACAATGACTTGGACTCGGACTCGAGCCATCGTACCATGACTCGGAGTCAACCCTCTGCTCGCTGACTTGGACTCGGACTTGACTCGGTGGTGAATTGAAAATGAATCGACTTGACTCTACTCAAAACTATAAAATTGAGATTGACTTCCGACTCGGAGCCTTATGCGTTGGTTACAACCCTGGGTAAAAGCCCTGTCATCGCAAAGANAATGTCCTAAGGTTTANGAGTAAAACATTCACANNGACTNATTGAAGTTGTTCAACCGACTGATNATTTTCACCCNGCGGGATATGGATGTTGNGACAAGCTTANAGTATNAGTTCACTCCTTTCCCGNTGTCCCTGTTCAGCAACAAAAATCAGAAGATGAACAAGGCTACCAAGGCAAAATGTTCGAATACAACCTTGTAGGCCTTAACTGAACCACTTGATTTGACTAATCAACCATGCTGGACCCTCATAATTGATGGTGNATGGCTTCTGTACATGGTGAAGTGGNGTCAACGTCAGACATGACAGGGAATTGCCAACAATTACCCAAGCTACGTGCNGTATCTGGGCCGTTGCTTTNAGAATGTCATTGTGGTCTTTGATGGTTACAGCAGTTCACCAAAACANACAACATGTTCTCAAGGAAGACAGCGACAGNAGTGATAAAACCAGAGACACTACCTCTAACAGAGGGTGCAGCTTCATAACGTTCACTCCNCGAGTACCTGCAGACCNGGGATTTGATTCTTTTACAGAACTTGTCTCCGANNCCCAGNGATTACGGATGGACAATAGGCGTGCANAGATATGAGCCTGATGAGCTATTGCAGTTCAGAAGCTATAGTTGTCANAAANATTGCAACAACCGAATATACAGCTGCAAGAAGAATGAGNTCACGTGCATTTCAGNCTGTGGAGTATGTAAAGACCCTATAATGCNATANTTGCANTTACGATGATGTTGAGTCCGAAGAAGGCATAGGCAATGCCTGTTGAAATGTCTGATATTGTGCATGTGAAATAGGCTACCTCTTCAGTGAACATAGCTATGCGAAATAAANGCGATTTTGTGCATGAATATAAAAGTGGNTGTGGCGTTTTTCACAAAGCAGAGCCTNTAGTGAATTATAAGNGTTAACAATNAATTGAGAATCATGGAAAACCATTATTAAACACGTCCTAAGTTACTTATGGGCGATAAAGATTTTTTTGTTTTATTTATTTATTTTTTAATGCGTCAAATTCACAAAGCAGAGCTTGTAGTGAATTATAAGTGTTAACAATCAATTGAGAATCATGGAAAACCATTGTTAAACACGTCCTAAGTTACTTATGGGCGATAAAAAAAAATTATTATTTTTTTAATTTTTTTTAATTCGTCAAATTTAACAGCTTTTTTTTTTGGGGGGCCCACAAGAGTTGAACTTCAACATTTTAACACATGTTATTACACACCTTAACAAGCATATTGGTGAAGAAATTGTTTGGTAACAATATAGTTCACAGATTTTCATAAGTTTCCCTTACTATTATCACTCGAGCAGAGTTGATAAAAGTGGGTTAAGCCGGATTGAACTGAAAGCTGAAACGTGAACATAATGACTTGGTTTCGGACTCGAGTCAAAAAACTATGACTCGGACTCGACCCTCAACTACATGTAGTTGAATTGGAATCGGACTTGAGACGGTGGTGAATTTAATATGACTCGACTTGACTCGAGTCAAAACTAATAAAATGAGATAGACTTGTGACTCGGAACCTTGGGACTTGGTTACAACTCTGCTATACGTGCCATACATACATATATAAATATTTAAATAGTTGGTTCGTGGTACAGAACTTGAAGATAGCTTTCAATGCAACATACATTGCAGTAAAATATTTATTCAACTTGAAGACTTTTCGGGTGCCCCTTTTCAAAAGTTAACGGCACACTGAAGGGATTTAAACAGAATGAAAAGCAAAACCAGAAACAATCAGAATTTACACACCATGACGTCCGCAATGTAACAATGGCAACAATAACAAACTTTGAACTGTACGGTACAGTGACGCGCGGTGAGGTTCATGGCTGGTGAGGGACGGACCCCCTCACACCCACACACACACACACAAACACACACACACGTAAAATAGCCTACCTCATAAAGAGATCCAAAATGTGAATAACAACAGCAGCGGGTATAGAGAGCATTTTCTTTGCACAGTGATCGCCGTTGCAATTCCACATTATACAATACGTGTAGGACTGGTTGCTATTGTGCTAAATGGGCAAGTTTAGACGGATAATACCGTAATTACTATCTCTTCAAGTATCGGTATAAATTATTCGAAGCATAAAGCAACGACAATGCAGCCTATGCAAGTAGCTATCACATACCACAATTTAATGGAAAATAAATAACAGCTACATAAGTAAGGGAATGTATTTGCTCATCATTACGTATTGGCCGTCGCTACTATATAATTCCTACAAGACAGTCAAGAGCAGTGATTCCCTAGCGCGGTCCCGAGGGCCGCATGCGGCCCCCAGATAGCCTTCTTGTGGCCCCCAAAATATATTAAGAAATCGATTTATGACAGAAAATAAAATTTATATTTATAAAATACTCTTGCTTGGCTTGACCTCTGTAGTTTTTAATTATAGAATTGCAGGAAAGTTGTGAGTATATACTACTAACGTTACGTCACTACTGTTTCAGTGCAATGTGCCCGAACTTTCCAGTTGAACGAGCAGTAGCTATAGATATAAATAGGTATGGATAACTTTCAAAACTGGAGGAAAATCCTGAAAAAATGGTAAATTTTTCCCACTTCGTGGTCGCTTGACTAAAAAAGAAAAAGAGGCTCAACTCCCGAAAAATACAGTTTTTCTGTCACATTAACAGGTGACTGACTGAAAAAAGGGTCAACTTTCCGGTCCAGCTCCCGAAATAGCCGCCGTAGCGTTCCTATAGTGCTGACTTGATGTATATCAGTCGAATTTGTCCCTATATTTAACCAAAATCTTCAAAAAAGAAGAAATTTGGGCGTCCTCCGAGGATACTTTTAAAAAATCAAAAAAGAGGACAAATCATCTTGAAAGAGGACGTATGATAACTAAGGCTGGGCACAATGATTCGAGTACTCGAATCTGAATCGAGTATTAATTTTAATGATTCGAGTCGAGTAGTGAAAGAAGATTTTTCGAGTACTGAAATTATACGCTTCTTGCCACTGAAAGTTAATTTATCAACAAGAATTATAGTTTCGATGCTAATATTCGCTGTTGAAGCCTTGAAACCTTGATTGGCCGTATCGTATAGCATACGAAACATATAGCACGAAGCTATGAACGTTGATGGAAATAGCACATTTCCGAAGTCATGATCATCCCACAACATTGTCACCAAGTGCAATGAAATCGGTATGGTCGAAAAAATACCAAAGTATCTTTAATGTGATGGATATAACAGACACTATATTCTTTGTGATCGCATGAAAGGTAAATATTTGAACTTTGACATATAATATTATGGTATGACGTCATAATGAGTGATACACGATTACTCGACTCGAAGCATATTACGTGATTCAAAATCGAATCACTCAGGTACTCGATTTTGCCCAGCCCCAATGATAACCCTATGATAACTAGATGTGCAACACGTGACTCACGGTTGAATACGCCGAGATGCATACTGCTTAGCCGGCTAAAAGCAGCATAATTGGTAGTCCTATAGTAAGGGCCGTAACTGCCGCACCCCAAACTTCCCAATTGAGGGGGGCCGAGCTCGAAGGGGGCCCAAAATTACTTCGTGAATTAGCATAAATTATAGAGTATTTTTTGAAAATTTATGCAACTTTTTCAAAAATGTTTCGCGCTATGCGCGATTTCCATTAGTTACATATCTTGATTATTGGGTACTCTTCCCCAAGTAAAAATACGTAAGAATTAGAGAAATGGGCATATCAGCGTTGGCCATGACCGAACGACAACGCACCAAGACGTATAAAGTTTTAGGTCATGTAACATGTGACTCCAAGAAATGTGTCAGAACGATCGGCAGCGAGAAAGCCTTGGATGTAAAGGACTTCTTTTATGCTGACCAAAAACTTCGTTATATATACAAAATACATATAGGTTTAATTCTCCATAGGCGCCTAAATGGCTGGCGCCGAATGTTCTTGTCTTGGCAATCTGAACCTCACAAAACAAATATCATCCCGCATGAAATAAAATTACATGCCAGTGAAGAAACACCAATCTGAAATCCTGTGATCTTTCAGTTTAATAGGCTTGGGCAATTCTACATTTTTTGATATAGCTGACAGAAGGTCACGAAATAACATCATGTAAAGAAGTCATACCTTGGGGTCCGCCCACCCGAAGATGTTTAATTTTACGGGGTCTACAGTTTCAAAGACACCTCTCACCCAGCTCTACCGGTAATCTGATTACGTGGGTAAAGAGGACAACCATGCAATTCCCGATCTTATTCACCGATTTTATCATGAATTATCGAAGTATTCGCGTATCGCGCTGTCTCACTAAAGAGTACAATATAATTTCGTGGCAAAAGCGAACAACGTGATGCAGGGTCAGTTTATCACCCTAGGGGAGCCCGGGGTCCTGACGAAGTGCTGTTACGTTCCTGCCAACTGGTATACCCCCGGAGATGTTTAATTACGATTGAGGGGGCCTATACCTTCTTAAACATACTGTAGCTATCCAGCTGTGATCACTCGTCCATGATATTCCGCTATGTGTCGAATAGGAAACTACTTCTGGTGGTGATTACTCGAGAGTCGAGACTCCTATATAAGTCTATGTAACACGTGTTAGAGCAGTGGTTCCCAACCTTTTTCGACCCATCGCCCCCTTTTCAAGGTCAACACCGATCATCGCCCCCCAAATTTTCTGCACCGATAATTGGGCATACAGACTGTTATCACTGGCGGGGTGGCCAAAAAAAAAAAAAAAAAA
>ATSW01001394.1:0-10983 GCA_000444245.1 Botryllus schlosseri
TTAGATGAAAGAAACGAAACCTCATTCAAATTATAATTCAAACTATAAATACTTGGGATATCTCCATGATCTTACCACGCATTTTAGTGGTAAGATCTAAATGTTTGTTTACGAGGAAAAGGACATAAACATGTGACATGATTTACCGGAATTAATTTATGAAGGGTAAGTTGCCT
Organism: Botryllus schlosseri; assembly: GCA_000444245.1. Lineage (NCBI taxonomy): Eukaryota > Metazoa > Chordata > Ascidiacea > Stolidobranchia > Styelidae > Botryllus > Botryllus schlosseri. Next base: position 177 of record ATSW01001394.1, read on the forward strand.
CTGACGATGGAGATCGTGAATTTTTTCAGAGAGAAATACTAATCTTGTACTCGTACATGTAGGCCTATAGCTGAAGCACCGTTATTCGAATACTTTTTTGAAAATTGAAGAGTAGGAGACCCGGATTGTTTAGCTCGGGTATCGTAATAGGACGAGATGAAAACTATTGCATTGCTGGATTTTTTCATCGCGCATGGTCCATCAGTTGAAGAACTAATAAGCCATTCTCGGCGTCGGCAACGTGAAAACTCTTCTGGCCACTGGTTCGAAGACCACGCAGACACGGCGGAAGTTTCCAATCATTTTTTATATAAGTGGTCCATAACTTTTTTGATAACCTGGGGAGCCCAAATCAGCAAGCCTTCGGGAAACCCTAAATTTTTCTCAGTCACGAAAACAAAAAGTTACCACATTACACATCCAACATGATTTTCACATAAAACGAAAACAGTATAATGAATATTTCTTGCCAATCAGCGTGACTTCTGCTATAGACAGAGCCTTCTCGTGTGTATTGGACACAACAGCTTGACACTAGTGCGGAGCAGGGACCGGAGTCGGATTGGGTATCAGGGTGGATTTTTCCAATTTTGGCCGGGGCCGGATCGGAGCCGGATAAGTAATTTTTCTGATACGGCCGGAGCCGGATCTGCACTTTTTCGATCCGGCTAGAATCTTTATTGATAAGCATGACTTTCGTAACTAAATAACTACCTACCAACCACACGCAACTAACCGCCAAGCCAGTACGAAAATAAACGAATCCTATTTATAAATTCATGGAACCACCGTACCGGCATACCGTGTAGGGAGGAGCATGGACGGAAGCCGGATTGTTTCATTTTTTAGCCGGAGCTGGATCTGTTCTTTTCCTGACCAGACCAGAGAATTGAAAAACAGTATCGGAGTCGGACCAGAGAATTTTTCGATCCACTCGGCACTACTTAACACCTGTTGCTCCTCTGAGCACGCCACTCACACGACGGGCCACCACAATAGTCGCAAGTTAAACAGACGAACACTAAACGCGTCAGATTGCCTGTAGCCGATGTTCGTGTTATCAGTTATCACGAACCATATATAACAATTGAGCGTGTGTGTGTGTTGACCTGCAACGGAACAACCGAGACTGGCTGCGGAAATCCCTGTGGTTCCAGGGAACCCGGGATAGAACCAAAGTTCTTTATTCACCATTGTACTAATCGAACGCGAGGCTCTATCCACAAAAGCTGCTTCTATTCCGTCATGGACTCTCGAAATTATAGTGCGTGTCCCTCTGTGTTTGGCACAGTTCGCTATTCAGAAAATAGACAGCATTCATGCGGGCTAATTATAATCATTTTTCATTTTTAAATCATAAGTTGCTATAAATTGCGTATAAAAACTGATTTAAAAAAAAGAATACAAAATTATATAAAATAATCATCGACGACATTACAAATATTTCGGACTACGCTTGTTTACCACATATTCTGGTTTATGAGAGGTGGAGCTATATCCTCGGTCTATAAGTACACGTGCAGCCGGCGAACAATTTGAACGGTATTCTCCTTCGTTCGCCGTTGATTTCCTTGAACACTGATATGGAGGTGACCACGGGTACGCTGTAGTGGTCTACCATGGGAGTTGGGACTTCCCCTGTCACGTTAACGCAATGAGAGCACGCGCAGCAAGCCTGGAACAAGTGCTCAGGTTCACGATCCACATCAACATCCTTGCTGAAATTTAAATTTACGATTAACTACGGGTTACGTACGGGTCACTGCGTCACTGATCTACATTGTTTCGCACACGACATCTTCACTAGCGTTGGGCAGAATGCGACTTGTGCAGCTTTTACTCATGCCATAGGGTAGACAATTCGGTTTTAACCACGTGCGTGCTATGACCAGTGACCACTAGCCACTTCGTGGGGCAGCCAAGATGTAAACATGTGTGTGTGTTCTGGGGGAACATCGGCCACGGGAGAGAGAAAGAGAAAGAGAATTCAGATTTATTTTCGCCTACACCATCGAGATGCTTTGAAGATGATGGAGATGCGATACGACCTTTAAGCAAGGTCATTCAGTCTGCACCACCGTATTTTCTCCTCCATGCTATCATTCTGTCCGTGAATTCTGATCGCATAGCAGGATAGCCNCGGATACCAGTTTTCGAGTCTTTGGTCTGACCCGGTCGGGGGTCGAACCCCACGACCTACACCGATCGAGANGCTGGAAGCATCACCATTACGCAAGTGGTTATGTTATAAAAAAAATGTCCAGTGTGATGAACTAAAATTTTGAATATCCGCTACGAAGCACTATGGCCCCTAAAACAGGAACGACCAATTCAATTCCTGGATAATACCCCTGACCTAATTGATAGGCCTGTCGNGACTGCATATTAGAGGTGTACGACTGTGATGTGTGCGAAGTGCGTACAGTACAAGACTGAACCTGCGGACTCACATTTCCCTCAAGTGCCAGATCAGGACAAGCTCATAACTTCTAATGCATGAACATTGAACAAGTTACTTTCAAGGTTTATAATTTAACTCCATCTNTAATGCATGTCATCTTTTCAACGTGTTTAATCGAAGACTTCTACTATTTGGTGNNNAGGCTTAGGNCTATATAGCNTAACAGAAGATNGATAACAAGGTTAAGTGACGGATTAATGCTAAAGGAGTTATTTGGATAAGGATTTTGTGTCGAGATATNGAAACGGATCAGAACAAAATTGGCGTGAAGCAGTTAATNACTATNAATATATTATNTATACTTGCCTCAGCATCCATGGAGAAATCACCCCTTTGCTGGATTTAGAAGATTTGATATCGCCNTTGTATCCAGGAATATAGGGACAGTATTNCGGCGAATCAAGGACTTTTCTGCATTCAGCCTACAAAAGATTCAAACTTTANATAGATATANATATGCACAGCATAATTGGATGAATTGGTATAGAATAAATCTTATATCACAAATATGAANGAAAATAATCAAATTATGAGTCGTAACTCTCCAATCAATATTATAAGCTCAGCAACTAAATCCGTGATTCTGCCAATAAAAGGGACTCGGGGACACGGAATTTTGTGCATATGTGCATTGCGCGAGGAGTGCATGCCAACGGTTTAAAATTACTCACCTTAATCGANGAAACAAGGTAATGACGAATGTGACTTTTTCTCCCGAGTCTCCGTCTAAAAATGGACATACGATTAGAAATCCCTGCGATACATATTTACTAGCACACTCGGTGGAAAATGNANNCACAGAAAAATAATGAAGAACTATATAAGATCTGATTGGTAGGTCGTGGGTTCAACCTCGGCCGGGTCAGACCAAAAGACCTGATCNGTAAAACTGTTGTCCGCGACTTCCCCGCTTGGCGCTCGGCATTTATAGCAGGATTGTGGCGCAGGACTTCGAAATCCATACAAGGCTATTTNTGCACATTTTCTTATCCGGCGGNATCTGCACATCNTGTAGGCTAGGCATGGTATGCTCAGATAGTGTTTAACTGTGCATGTGTACTTGTAGGCTATAATTTAANTCTGTTATGTTCTTACGTGNATCAATTCGTGTTTTTCCACTTCATTTTGCTATTGATCGTAATTTCGTGTTACCTCCTTTCTTTGTGTACTATGTTCAATGACGGTGGTGCAAAAGGCCGTNAGGCGATAAGCGCCAAATTTGTTGTTGAATAAACAACAACAACAACAGCNACAACAACAACTGTGCATGTATAATGTATATCGTGCGTTGCTAGGTTATATCAGCCGNTTTATATGCCACAAAGATCAGATCAAGAACAAAAATAAAAACGAAATACCTGGAGTATTCGGAAGNAAATGAAAGCGATGATTTCCCCAAAACTGACCCGANCCCACCATGCGTTAGATAGTTATCCGCTACCAATTCGCCGCTAAGAACAAATTGAAAGAGCCATAAGAATAAACAGCACGTAACGAATGCGAGAAATAANGCAACGCAGAATGGGCAAGTTACTTACTCAATGCTATCATCCAAATCAATTCGTTCGGCAGGTAGACGGAGACAATCAGCGCAACACGCAAGCGCCGCAAAAGTAATTGCGAAATATGTCAACAGTTTCTGTGCGGCACACGAAGACATCTGCNGAAGGTGTGCNTTTTAGNGAGATTGTAGACAGGATGAAACGAATGATTTGTGTACGTATTGTTAATGTTACCGCNCGGACATTGGCAGAAANGACCATGATGACGCCACAGTATTGAAATAGAATNTTTATGAGACTATGCAGTGTCACAAATCCGACTCACCACGTCATTAATACTCTGTAAAATTATTAATATTCGACTTGTCATTCTAATGATTCTTTGGCAGATAATCAGGTTATTTACTATAACGTTGCTNAAGTTCTAAATAACGAAATGAGCTTCGATTTCTAGTTTTGCACTTACGTTTTATCGCTTTTAGTTGNGATGCTATAGTAGGATCTGTCTTTTTAAGATATGCCAGTCCACTGGAGAAGGGTATCTTTTATAGTAAATGTGAGGTTTCGATATCGCTTCCAATTTTGTTGCCATAACCGTTCGGATATCTACAATAAGATCTGCTCAAGTCCACAACGGGTGAGGGTTTCAATGTGTTTTCGGCAATGACATAATTATTGGTTGGAAGGCGACCATTTTTGCGGCACGACGCCGGATCATTTTGAGTTCACCTCAAATGAGCGTGTCAAATTAATTAATACAATTAATGCTAATCAATGCATTCCCGTTTGATTGTTTTGGCAAATATAGCAACAACTGCAATCCACGAAGCATCCACGATAGCACTAATATGTATAGGATGTCACGTTTGCGGACTCTTTCGATATAACTTATACCAAGGTAGTCGTGGTCAGTAACGAAGTACTTCTACTTTTTCGAGTAACCAAGCAGGTTTTGTCAAGTGTTATGTTTATAGACTACTTTCACTTATACTAAACATTTTAGCCAAAACTACATAAGGTTTAGAATTTGGAGTTTTTAAACTGGAAAGCAGATTCGGGAAATGTTTGCATCACATTGCTGATGTGTGAGATAGGCATACGAACCGCGTGAAAACACGGTAACCGCTGAGTATACCTTCGAAGATTGGACATGTTATAGTAACGACAAGATAGAGTAATGGTGACGCGTCTGACTTCTTGACGGATAGGTCGTGGGATCGATCCCGTTCCCGGTCGGACCGAAGACCTGACTAGTCACCAAGTTAGGGTTGCATTTAAAACAGAAATCAATTTAAAACAAACATATTAAAAACAAGGCCCTAATTTAAAACATGTTTTTTATTGTTTTTTATGTTTTTTTAATGTCATGACGTCACGAATATTCAATTGTGACGTCATAGTGGATTGCCATTGACAATTGAAAATATAAAGTAAAAATAGCTCCTTTGACGAAATATATGTACTATTGCTGTTGAACCGACTATTTTGAGGGTTCTGAATATCTTATATCAATATACGTCGGCTACATCGGGTGGTAATTGTCCGTAGGCTCATACAACATGTTTTTGTAAAGTATTGACATAATTATGGCATAATTTTACAGCTTAAAAAACACAATTTTTTTAAAGGCCTTTTTTTAAAACACCGTTTATTTTAAATGCAACCATACACCAAGTACTTTTAAAAGCAGCACTTGGGTATACATTTCAGACCTTGCGTTTTTCTACTTCCGCCTGCAGTAGTTGCATGTTTGGGAGATCGCTACGGCTAGTTTTAATTGAGTAGAAACGAACAGCGTTACTCCTACTTGCTCAATTTTGTGCAAACACACTGCTGAATTGCGGCAGATTCAATAAAGCATACTTATAAGATTACAGGCTCAACAGTTCTCGGCGACAGACTGTCGCTAGTAATTGATTAATAAGGTAAATATCTACACAAGCATTAGTTGGTACAGAATGTCGGAATCGCAATTATATATTCATCTGTATATATATAGCAACAACAATCCAGTTTACTTATCTGCAGAGACTTTGTTTGTATCATAAAAATTATAATTATTATTGATTTTAACGTGGCATGCGTTGATTACAGGGAGAGGAGTTTATCGGAAATATATTGGCCGCAGTTACGCACGCGTATTCTTCACGTGTAGGCAACAATCGGTTCTCGCCAACGTAATGACGGCGTGAAATCAGTTCAGTCACCATTATAACCAAAATTCTATTCTAAATATCACCTCACCGAAACGAACGTAAAACAGTTCGAGTGCCCACGTTCGGTTACTATGTTTACGTAAACAGCAATACCCTCGTCTCTGTGAAACCAGAAAAATTCAACCGATGCCGAAAATTCTTAATTACAGTTCAATGAGCGGACGTGTGATGGCACTTCTGCGAATCGGTATAATATGATGACATCTTCCACGTAGCGTTCTCTTGCGTCGTGCTGTTGATTCCTCGCGTTCAATGAACACAATGTCCCTATAGCCAAAGCCATGCGCGTGACACGTGTTAAGTATTTCTACGATAAGTATTTTTTGCGTTTATTGCACCTGGGGTCAACTACAGTAACAACAACTAAGCTCATTCTAGAAGCCTAACACCTCTGGTTAAACTCGTTGGCTTGGCTTTCTATGAGACCTGCATATTGTATACTAGCATCTGATTTCTGCTATATCTGGTGGGAATATAACTTGAAAAAAGCCATGCATCTAAAATATCGTCGTGCTTCATGTGACTAACATGTGAAATTTGCAAAATGATTAGCCCAGTGATACTTATACTTCACTACAAATGTGTAAACGGAGGTGGACACTGGTCAGTAACAAAGTGCTTCAACTTTTCCATAGTACTTAAGTAGGTGTCGCCTATACTTTTACTATTCCCAAGGGACTTCACTTCCACTTGTCAATTTTACTCATGCAATACGATCATGAGTGAAAGCCTACGAATTTTCGAATTGTGAATTGTGAATACACCGCTTATCATTTTGAGATTTTCGGATGCGCGTATATATCAGCCACCATAGGCGCAGTCAATTCAATTCAATTTATTGCTAAAATTTTGATCATTTCAATGCACCACGAGACTGCGATACAATGAAAGATAGCAAGGTGTCGAAATGTCTTGGAGTAGTCTTCGAAATCAGACATCCCCCTGGCCTATAGGCGATGTAAAGAAGGAGGCATGCGCAATGAATGAAAAGTAAAGGAAGATAATATGAAAGGATAGGCGATGTAAAGAAGGAGGCATGCGCAATGAATGAAAAGTAAAGGAAGATAATATGAAAGGATAGGTGACAAAAAGGTGGCATGTGTCGGAAGGTGAGATCGATATATGTCAGGTCGTGGTCCGGTAGACTTGTATTTATTCAGTAGAAATTGTTTGCATTTCGACTGGAATGTGGACATGCTCGACGACTGCGAGATACTGTTCCACAATTCGGGTCCGGCATATTTGATATGGTAATTGTACGACTTGGACGCGCGTGCTTCGTACTAATACACTTTCGATATCGAGGTAAAGAAGTTATTGAAGTTATCGGGGCAGTGGCCGCAGTGGAACTGATACATAAACTTGGCAATTTCTAGTTTCCGCATATCTTTTATGTTTAGGACAGCGAATCAGGATGATAATTTGGGAGAAGTCGATGAATATGGGGATTAGCGTTCTTGAATAGTGACATGACGTCACGAATCATTTGTAAAAACATATTTCGTCATAAAGTCGAAAGTCGACGGCATCTTTCGTTCCTCATGGCTACACTAGTCAGTAACACGCCCGATATGACTCGCAGGCGTGTGCGTATCCCACAAAAGCGGAGAGGGGCGTGGTCCAATACTGGTTAAATTCAACTCCTCTGTACCGATTTATCATGATTACATATCTGGTACGCCGTATTGACACTACACGTGAAATTATGTTTAGCAACGACGAAATCCCGTTAAGAGGCTTCGATTGAAACCGGGGCGCGGTTTCTGTTTCTCATTGTGAGCAACCTCATCACAACAACTGCAGATGCAGGGTGCCGCCTGAAAGACAATCCATTGTATCAAAAATCGCGTTTGGCATGAGAACAATAAACTTCGTGTTAGGTTAGAGTAATTTACAATCAGAAAGATTCGCATCATATGTATGACGTTCTAGCTTTAAATTTGGGAAAGTGATGTGTTTCCATTGAGGATATTTTTGTGGATCGACCCCTCTTCGCACGTCAATGATGACGTTAGTCTCGATTATATTGCACATATATATCGTATTCCATCTCGTATCTTACGTCAGAAAGATTATAAAAAATTATGATGATAACCTGAATGTATTTCCGACTCTATGTGTTGAACGCTCTGCGACTCACGTTTGGGTCGCGACGATTGCGCCCAGTAAAGTCTACCAATGTGAACGCTTCCATCTGCATAGCAACACATGGTATATTGGTCAAGGTTGGGTGATGAACTCATGCTTCAAAGACTGCTGAAGACTTATAATTTGCATATGTATCAAACTGGTGTAAGAAATGACTAACAGCGCTCTGTCAGAAAGACGATCCATTTTCCAATAACATAAGTTTGGTTACAACTACGACTTATTCACATTTGAACCATGCGAGTATCAATAGCCACACAATTATTTTTCAAAGGTCACAGAGGATTGAAGCGACTTCATTTATAACTGGATACCCAAAGTGGTCAATACCGAAGTACATCTACCTTTTTCAAGTGTACAAGCGGGTTTTTCCCAATTGTAGGCCTACTACTTACTCAGTAATCAATATGGGTTATATATAGGCCTATGTGTTCTGACTAAATGCATATCAATATTTCGATAATTTTTTTACTTTCAGACTTCGGATATTATAAAGTAAGAAGTAGTTCTGCGATATACTTGGATCACGTTTATGAACTACTTGCCATGATGACCGAGCGAACATATTTTCGAAAATTGCACGTATTTAGTGTAATTGGTCATTTTACATTCGTCGCGAAATGTACCCTGCAATTTTGAAAGTGGCCTCATCCGAATAACCGCTAAAAGAATGCGACCGATCGACCAGATTCACTTTTCAAGTATCTTGCTTGAAGTAATTTTCATATCTTCATTCTCTACTTCTACTTGAAGTAGTTTAAACAAATGGCGTTGAAATTTTACTTCTACTTGTTATTGAGTAGAAATGTCCGGCGTTCCTTCTACTTCTACTGAGTAGCAACGCTGAATACATTCACCACCTTTGCTGAGGATCCAGAGGAAACACAGAGTCTAGAACGTAGGCTATATAAGATATATAGGCCCTTGCATGTTAGGCCTAGAATCGATAGACCGCAAGGTTTGTTATTTTGGTCATTCAAAGGGGTTGATCTGATCGAGAGTAAGCGAAGATACGATATGGTAAGATTGTGTGTACGCTATGGTATATTTCGAGCTTGAATCGCGCGCGAGTACCACTCGACTATAATTAACGATATAATAATTGTAGGCCTATGTGCTGTATTCGGGATCGAATCAAGATTGTCACAACAACCATCGGGTACGGGTTCATATCTTCTGGTTCAGGCCCGATGTACACTTTTCGAATTCACTGCTGCGATTGGCAGTACGTTAGTTAATTGTATTTGGTTTTATTTTATGGCTTTGTGTGACTAGTAAACCAACTGAGGATATGGTAGAGATCTTTGCTCACTCACATTGAATTTAGTAGGCACACTGCACCCAGTTATTAACTTTAACATGAATGTATTCCAAACAAAGCAATCCATATTATATAACGTTCATGTAAGGTTGTTGGTCATAACACTAAACAGCATCATCCCTCATAAGTTTATATGATACGATGAAGAAATATTATGACGATTTAGTTTTGTATAGCTCTGGAATACACCTAAATTTAGTTATTCATTTTAGGTAAGATGCTTCAGAGCATCTTTAATGTACAAAGGACTCTCACTCTCAGAAGAGATACAGTGCCTCTTTCTTCGATTTCGACACGCTGTGAGCTGCTGGATGCAATACCTAGTTAGAAATATTATAGGGTTACCATATTTCTGTGACCCAAATTCCGGACGCTCTTTAGCGCCCACTACTGGATTTCAAAATGAATTACGAGCACATTGTTTGTCAGTATGACGTCACACGAGCAAAGCTTTGCTTATAGACCAGTGGTGGTCACGAACAAGGAGACGGGGTTAAACACGCTAGACGCCAACCCGCCACATGCTAAACGCCACCCTGCGGCTGGGTCTTTACGTGGCGTCTGGCGTCTGAACGGGTTGAAACGCAGACTGGCGGCTGAATTGCTACATGGAGTCTGGCGTCTGAATGGGTTGAAACGCAGACTGGCAGCTGAATTGCTACATGGCGTCTGGCGTGTGAATGGGTTGAAACGCAGACTGGCGGATGAAGTGCTATATGGCGTCCGGCGTCCAACATTTTAGGACGCCGTACTGCGACATGGCGTTCGGCGTCAGGCAATTTTGAGACCGCCGTGCCGTGTGTACTGTGTAGGTAGCCAGTTGCACAGCGTCTGGTGTACAGGATCTGATTTATAGGCAAAGTTACTCATCCATATGGAAGGGAAGGCTGATGGATAAAAGGGATTGATCGCTGCATTATTATATTCGTCGATAGAGGAATAATGTCTGCTACAGTTATTTGTTTGATTGTTGCACGAGTTTTCTTGTAGCATTGGCAGCAATGACTTGAGCTGAGGACTTTACGCACCTTATTAAAATCGTTACTGTGAAGAAGATAGTTGCAGTATATGCGAAATCAGTTTTGAAAGTTGTATGATCCTGTTGTGCTAGTACACTGGATTAACTTTGTAGAACACAACGTCAGCCTAGAATTACAAG
>ATSW01001398.1:0-11144 GCA_000444245.1 Botryllus schlosseri
ACAGAACTTCAATATACAATTGAATAGTATTTTCATATTGAAATGAACTCAAATATTTTCGGCTGACACTCGTCAGGGGTAATCATCAGCAACTAGTAGAGAATTGGAAATATTTCATGCCGATGACGTCCTTTTTTGTAATTACGATTGTTGATATACATTGTTCTTTCCAATTCTAGACTAGTTGCTGACGATGACGATTACCCTTGACGAGTGTCAGCTGAAAATATTCGGGTTTATTTCAATATGAATATATTGCTTAATTGTATATTGTCCATTCTATTCGCTATTTTCCCAAGATAGGTTGGATATAACTTGACTTTGCGTTACTTGATCTCTCTCTATCATACTATAATACAATACATCATTGTGTTTCAGCTGTAGACAGTAAACGCAATAATAGTAGGCTAAGATAGGCTATTCATAAATCTTCAAGTCAGGGTTTGTGCATCGAAATTTTAATGCGCCGATGTCTATAGCATCATAATTACTGACTCAATTGAACAATAACACAGACAAAGTCAGTCTAGTAACCTAGGCTGCAACTGCGTTCCTTGAAATGAATATTGTTTATCGGTTTTTCGATTTATTCCACCTATACACCCAAAATGAACATTACGCTGCATTTACTAACCAACTGGATCAATCTTTGATGGCGGATTGATGATAGATTTACATTTCCCGTCTCCTTCAGCAAGGTTCTCGGCCATTTCGCATCGAGAAACAATAATGTTTGGGTTGTCATCGTAAGTCTGCAAACGCAAATCAAATCTCATTGAAGACCAAATCTTCAAATGCACAATAGAGCAAAATTCAAGTAACCTATCAATGAAATTACACCATAGTTTGTACACACATGAACGCTATGAACAGACTAAATCACATACCGGGTCTTCACACCAACCGCATCCAGCTACCTCCATACATTCAGCACATGATTTTGCTTTTCGATCCGTGCACGCATTGCTAGCACCTGAGATTAGTATTTTAACATACCAATAACTATCTCCTCAAAAGCCGATCAACTCAGCAGCATACGTACCATAGTTTTCTTTAATGAGTGCAAGTAAGCAGAATACTAATAAAGTCTTAGGCCTATTCATAATATAAATTCAGTTACGCCTATATACCAATATGGAATCGGTGTCTCGTGCACACCAAAGATTCTATTGACTACACACAGGTGTGACGCTGAAAACCGTCTTGGCACACCAAAGATATTGCGCTTAGCGTACCGGGATTCCAACCCGGCCTATATACCTGCACAAATAAAAGAATATGGAAATGTTGAAGTCTGTTGAGTATGTTGCTGATGTTAAAACAAAGACTCACATTCTAAAATGATTATGAACGATAGCTAACTGACACGCTCACCTCCTTATTTCCTGCAACACATACATTCTCCTAATTCCCACAAAGCCCACATTATCGACTACGAAAAACCAGTCATATTCAGCTGAGGAGGTCGCCGATGAGACATTTTTATGATCAATCAAGTATTGAGAAATTTTATGTAGTGACGTAATAGGCCGCCAAATATGGGCGCAGTCGGTAGATATGAATCAAGATCGTTTGATATCAAATAAACACCTACTAAATCTCTAATTGCACGAATAGCCATGATAAGAAAACCATATTCAGCTCAATTGTTGTAATATTGTCGTTCCATAATTGGGATTCCTCTCCATCCCATCGGTATCCAAGATTATAGAAAAGCTGTGCTTCCCGAGTTCGATTTAGCAACTTCGAGGAAAATTTTATGTTTCTGGGAATGATTTGCAGACATTTTCACGTAATTAGTATCGAAACCTGTTATTTTACAACCTTTTGTCCCAAATCTTCAACCCATTATCACTGCCGCTAGGTGCCACTATAACGCATTTAGCTTCCGGTTTTGAGGTTCGTTTTATTGATGTTTTCTTCTGTTCAAAACTCACAAGATTGCGATGAAATGAAAAATTAGTATGGTGTCAGAGCCACCTGGAGTATTATTTCAACAAAACACACACCATGGCCTCTACATCATGTAAATAAGAGGAATGTGCAGTGCAAACTGATTGAAAAGGTGGTTGCAGTAGTCTAGAAAGCTACTCAAGTAGGCTAGATGTAAAAGTAGCAGCGCCAAATTTTACTTTCAAGTACGAGCAGAAGCAGTGCTTTTAGAGGCAGCCCGAAACCACTTCAAGTAGAATAACAAGCTAATCGAATGAGTATAGGGCCTAGTGAACATTTGAACGGACCACATCACCGGTTTCAATAACTGAACGCCCCATGAACCAGACTTGGACAACTAGAAAATGTCCAGCTTTTCCAAATTAGATTAGACTTAGATTACCGACATTTCGCTCTAATTTAGTGAAATTAGACAACTAGAGTTATCTAGTTATCCAATCATATACTTGGACAACTAGAAAAATTTCAGCTTTTCCAAATTAGATTAGAATTAGATTACTGGCATTTCGCTCTAATTTGGTGAAATTAGACAACTAGAATTATCTAGTTGTCCAAGTCTGCCATGAACTGCTTATTGCTACACCTTGGACTACACCAGTCTCCATATTAAACTTACTCAACTAGGCGACCTTGTCTAAAAAATAAAAGGGTTATATAGGCATTAAGGCCCAAACCGCTAGATGCACTATGATACAGCTAGAACAGCAAATTATGAACATCGCATAGATAAGATAACATAAGATAATCGTCAGATTATATTTTTATTTGAACAAGACACACACAATGTACAATGCGATAACACAATGCGATGCATTGAACAGATATAGGAGGATGCCCAACGACCAGTTGCGGTTGCAGTTGCGGTCTCTTATACTGGCATCCACCTCGGCCTAGCGTCCCGGCTGATACCGAGAAGACCGAGAGCTTATCAAAAGCAACCTACAGTATTTCAAACGAGCACTTGGAGTAGCTTCTCCCAAAAAGCAACTTCGTCATGTGAGATCCATAGGACGCGGGTTCAAACCTCCGCGTGAGGCCATTGATGGAAACTACATTGACAAGAAGGGCCCATGTATCGGCAACGTCAAGATTAGGCGTCGTCTCCTGACTGGCATCGTTCGTAAAATGAAGATGCAGCGCACAATTGTGATCAGACGCAACTATACCTACATTACATCAAAAAATACAACCGTTACGAAAGGCGTCACTGGAACATGGCGGTCCATCTTTCGCAGTGTTTCAGGGACATCAATCCAGGAGACATTGTTAGGCTCCTGTTGGCGAGTGCAGACGTCTCCGCAACACTGTTCGATTCAATGGTACTATGGTCACCAAAGCGGCCGTGGCTTCCAAAAAAATTTAGATGATTCTAAGCTGTCTGCTGATGAATGAATAATGTTTTTGGATGTCTCACTCCTTCCTACGATGTTTGTCTCTATTTCGCAGCTCTTTGTTGCTTTTTCCATTCCTTGACATGAGCAGCATAACATTCGAAAAATCGAGGATAACAGGTTGCTTAAGCTCCACGTACTGTATATTTTTCAATTATAAGCACACACTTTCATCTGTTGACATTCGGTGTGGGTTGGCAAATATAGATAAAGTAGACTCGGATGCATGGCACCTATAAATGGAAGTAATTAACGGCCTATCACAACGACGTACAATCTTTCAGCATCTTGATAATTTTCGCACATTTTGAATTGTCCATCAAATGTCTGACAATGGTGATATTCATGGCCGTTGCCTGTTCTAATTCAAGCGTCAGGAAAATAATCAAGGTTGACTTTTTTTCCGTGCATCATGCGCTTGTAAATGTATTTTATTGGCAAGCTGTTTAGTGTTTATCAGTGATGAGCGGATAGTGCTTTTCGAGACTACGAATCCCTCCGACAACTTTAGTGTCTGAGGAAAACTCCCTCCGACTCCGAAGAGCTCAAATCCCAGACTCCGAGTTACTCCGATGAATCTCGTCAAGTATTCGAAACATATTTAACAACAGTCAATGCTCAACGAAAATGCCTTGCTAGATCACTAGTTTAAGATAGCTCGCGGCCAATCATACCATTTTAACCATATATCATTGGAGTGGCAAGCATGGTACGCTTAGTAATGTGTTTTACTATATAAATGTGATATTATGGTTGGCCTTACAGTATTGTCTACTCTCCAGTCCCCAATTGCAGTGCAGATGACTGATTTTTATGCACTTGGCAATCATTTTTGCATGTTACCCGTCATATTACAACTTTACAAGGTGTCAACTGTCTGTGGTTTGGTTTGTAATCATAATCAATAGTGTATCTGGTCAGACCTATCCAAAGATATCGGAGACAAAAGTTACAATACTCCGAAAAAATATTTGTAATAAACTCCGACTTCGCTGCGACTGTCACAAAATCGGCAAAACTCCGCTCCGAATCCACTCCGACTCCGCTCCGATGCTCATCACTGGTGTTTCTGTGCTTCTGCAAACGTTGTGTCGTTTTTCTTTTGTAGCCAAAATCGCAGTGTTACAATTCGACAAGGCCTAATGATTAAGTAGCCTACAATGTGTGTATATTGAAAAATTAGTCATCAAAATCGGCGATATTAAGTTGAAGCAGAACCAACTTTGCCCAAGGATGTAGCCTAAAATCAAAAAGTTATCGACGGCTAAGAAAAACAACGTTATTTTTATGATAATAATCATCACGATATGAATTGATCAGGGATAAATTAAGTTCTATACATTTCGAACGAATGAGCCAATTTCAACATCGATTGACGAGATCGAGAGTGAAAGTAACCAGTCGTGGTATATTACTCAGTGCTTTACAAATCACCACAATAGTGACAGTTGTGTAACAGTTACGAAGTGCTGCGATAGTAATATGTCAGTTTCGAGAAATATTCCAACGGATTCATCCCTTTGTGTAACACTTCCACATTTATTAAATATCCGCATCAAGATTTATGTTCTAATAGGAAATAGTATCGCCCATGCTTAACCCAAGTCTTATATACGCTCCGCCGCCGTTAAATTTAGATTCGGCGGATTTCACCATACGGTGNACTTCTACAACTTGAAGAATGTACACGACCAGGGTGAACAGCACCACCATCCANGTGATCCAAAGGGTAAAGTCGTCTTTTTCATTCTCTTCNATAAATTTGCTCAGCAAATGAGCCTTCNTGTGCCATAGTTCACTCTNCATCGAGCGGACCTCGACCTCCACATTTCTTAGATGTCCCTGCAATAAAGAAGAGGGGGTCATCAGGCTGGATAAGTCCAGACTTACGATATATACATGAGATATACTAAGTACTAACAAATGTCTGTCGAACAAACTAAATGACGTATAGGCAGTAAAAGCTTTCAAGTTGGCGTGTTGTTACGAACGGTAGAGAATATTCAACATTGCTGCGATGCCGACAGTCTGCATGCTCAAATGCAAATCTGTTGTTTTAGCGTGTTCTAAATGGAAATTGAGTATAACTAAGCTTCGTGGTGGCGAAATTAGGATGGAAATTATTAATTTTAAGTGGAGGTGCAAAGACCCAAGTGTCCAATCTATTTTATCTTGTATTATATTTTTTTATTCAATATGCATGTCTCTTATTTAATATTTACATTTCCTATGACAAGTGGGGTCTGATTAATAGACTAGGCTACTTCAAATCGTTTGTACATCTTCTTATTGCAATATTGTGGAGCTTTGAATTGCTAAAAATGCTAAATTAATGAATGAATCCACCCGAATCACTGTGATGTTGCTAACACGGATGCTACAATATTTTTTATCTTCATTTGTCTCCTGAGTTTCTCCTGACGCATGGATTAGCGATATTTCTCGTAGCGCCATGGCGGAATATTAAATATTCGATGAGGGATTTAAAATTATAGCATGGAAAATATGGGTCGCTATGTATATTCGAAACTTACGGCGGTTGTATGAGCCATCATATGATGTGCCGGCGACATCATAACCTTGGAATTCCTTCTAGATTCAACACGTATCGACAGGAATACCTTCTTAGCTTCCCAGCTGAAGTTTTCCAGGCATATCTCGTATACCACTGTTAATATCCATGAACGTGCGGCTACTTGAGGAAATATATCACACAAAGAAAGTCATTTACGTACTATTTTCGTTTGATGTCAGGGTAAAATTGCCGCTTTTACTGAGGTTATTGTCATGCAGCACGGAATCGTAATGATCACTTATGTAGACTGTTACTGGCTCCGTGTTCAAACTCTGAACAAAATCAGCTGCTATATTTCGTGTAGTATACGCAGGGTTGCTATCAAGATTAATGAAAAAATGTGGACATCCAAGTAGCCTATCTTAAGTACCAAGTAGCTCAAAATTAGTAGGCCTGCGTATGACTAAAAAAGGTCAACACACTTTTGCCCAGTCTTATGATATTTATGATCATCGATCAGCGTTCAAACTGTCCATGGTATTTTTGTAAGGTGAATCGTTTCTGCTGGTAACAAATTTTAATCAACTTTCGGGGGACATTATCGTAGCATGTTTATAAGCTAATAACTCACCTGATAATAAACGGTTAAAGTGCACCCTTTTTTAACAAACTGGTAAAAGGAACTTCGCAAAGTTTTCAGCTCGTATACAAATTGATTGAAAAAATACAGGTGTCCCCTCCGCCGGACATGGTAATTGTAATTGTACGGCATCGGGGCACGCTGTAATGTACACTTTACAGGTCCAGCATTCTTATGCTTGTATCTCATGAACTTCAGGCGTGGATGACTGGGTGCATGGGCATTGGCATCGTGGTTAGGCTTGGGCGTCTTCTGACTGTTGTTTGTCGACTGCAATTTCTCTTTTTTACCATCTCGGTCGGTAGTGACAGCACTATTGTTGACAGCTACTCGGGGTGACGTGCCGTTTTCTACGGTGTTCCGTCGTGTATTTTCTTTGGTTTGCGTCGACGATGTATTACCTGCAATATAGTGGGCTTGGATTAATCGAGTATCTGAGAGTATCGATGAGTGTTAACCGTCGAGTCGAGTGTATTCTAGTATCACTTATTATGACTTGGATGGTACGAACATAGTGTCCTGCAATGGTATGCACTGTGCACACAAGCAAATCACTCGGCTTACTGCGGTTGGTTTACATCACACTCTCTATTTGGCTAAAGGTAATTGTTGACCGGCTTGCCGAACGCGAAATTTAATAACATTGGTATCAATCGAAAGCTACCGGGGTACGATTACGATCAGGGCCGTAACTGCCGCACCCCAAACCCAACTGGGGTGCAATCTCAAAGGGGACCAAAATTATTTCGTGAATTAACATAAATTATATAGCATTTCTTTGAAAATTTATGCAACGATTTAATGTCTCCACATTCCTTGATCGTTATTGGGTACACTTCCCCCAACAACAATGCGCATGATTTACAGAAATGGGCACTTCGGCGTCGGCCATTACCGTGCCACGACGCACCAATACATATGAAGTTATAGGCCATGTAATATACGACTCCCAGAAGTGTGCCAGATCGATCAGCAACAAGAATACCTTGGCCGAAACGGACTGCCCTTGTGCTGATCGAAGACTTCGATAGCTATACACATATGTTTATATGTCCAATGTCCAATTTGTCCATATAGACGGCTAAATGGCTGGCGCTTAATGTTCCTGTCCTGACGATCTGATCCCCACAAGACGACATCAGCTAACTCACGAGAATAGTACACTCAATGCAGCTGATAAGTAGTGGCAAAACGCGTTTAGCTTCAGGGTGATCTGGGGGGAGAAACCCCCTACCCAGAAATTCAATTTATCACCGTATGGAGGCAAGACCAACGTTTGCGGGGTGACGAAGTGTTGTTCCGGTCTTGACTACGATAATAATAATTTTATTGTGTTCCTGGTCCCGGAAGCACTCAATATTAGCCTTTCATTTTGTCTTCCGATGTAGAAAATAGTATCGAGACTTTAATGGCTAGAATCGTATGTAGTAGTCGAAAATATCATCTCTCACTACTACCTGCAATACTAGATTTGATATCCATGTGATGTATCACTTCGGTCGTATGATTGGCTTCGGATACATGTTCTTGATCAGCTTTGTTTTCGTCGAAGGTAGAGCTGAGTGTTAACACTCCGACATTACTGATCACTACGAGCAAACCTATAGCCATGTGGCGATATTTTCTTTTTAACATTACTTTATAGTCCTACACAGCGCAATTTTCTTCGTATATAGACTGTGTGCGGTACACTGCGTTAACTGTTTCGGATGTAACTGCAATTACCATGCCACATAAATATCTTCGGCATATATGCTCTTCACATATATGCAATGTTTTTGTAACAGGCCATTATCCTCGGTTGAAGTGGAATACCTTATAAGGCTACGTGTTACCGTATTAGGCGAGCGGTCCTAGGCTTCGAGCCTCGAAGTGTAGCAATGCTTAAAATTTATTTAAATATTTATTTCAATCAACCCTACGGATTTACATGCGCTCAGGTTCTGCTAGCTACAATGCTTTTTCGCTAAACAACAACTACAGTACCAGGTTGTCCATGTCAAATACCACCAATATGGCACCTAGCTTAAGGCACAATTACTAAACTTTAGGAGACTCTTAAGTTTACAGCATTTATTTCGGCAGCCTTGCAGCCATTTCTATGTTTGGAAATCGACTTGTAAGAAGAGGTAATTACGAGCAAGAGTAGCCTACTGAAGTAAGTTTCGCCTACTTGTACCACTCAACAGTTATCATTAGAGCTAGTTTTTGTTGCACTAAAATTGCGAGAATGAAGCACTTAACAGTAAAAGTTGCATTTATAAGTTTTGTTGAATTTTAAGAGCGTGAGATACTCGAATGGTTCCGTTGTATGACCTAGTTCCTGCCTTGCTGTCGATTTGTTACTTTGCCATTGAACGGACGGTCTGGCGACTGGCGAGACGGCCAAAAAATCATTTTTTACCGGTGCACAGCAAGAAAATTATGCAATGCGGGAATAATTTCCCAAAAAAAGCCAAACAGCATAGCGATAAACCCTCCCTATAAAACAAATCAAATAACACACCCCACCACCTAGGTCTGCACAGTTGACCGAAGGCATTGTAGAAAAACCTCACTCTTAACGACTTGAACGAAATCAATAGCCTGGAAAGGGTGACCCAGTGAAAATGTAATTTTGGACGGAATGGGAAACTATCTCAAAATTAAAGGACATAATTAATATAGCGATCTATAAACATATTGTTCTGGCACGGTCGCGCTTTGCACGGGTAGTTCAACTTCTTGCTTGCAAGCCATTGTGTCATAGATAACATTCACATGCACCAAACCTAACCCATCATATAGCTCATTGTTATGGAAATCAAAGATGAAAGAACCATACTAGAAATAGATTATAGCATGTTTTTTAATCATTCCCTTACATGTTCACGAAATATTTGATAAAAGTTGCTGTAAAAATTGACATGGAAAGTAAAGAAAGTTGCAAAAAGTGGCACTATAAAATCCCTCCAAACAACTTAAAACATCATAGTAGGCTGAGTATCTAGGAAGCTGTCGGAAGCTGTAAAAAAGTTGCAAAAGTAGCAAAAACTTGCCCTAGTCATGATTTTAGATTTACTCTGATTCACATTTTCCAGTTTGCGGGCAAAAGAGGCTTAGAACACTTGTTTTTTTACTTGGAAATTACTTCTACTTGTACTTACATGTGAATCATCGATTACAACTTTGACGACATATGTCTAAGCTATACGAAATAGATCAATATTCCAAGACATAGCCGACGCAGATTGTAGTTCTCTTACTCCCTACTACAACATTGTGAATTCCAGATGTTATTTACCTCTGATGGTCGATACCGATTTCATTCAAAAAGTGATATCGACACGATATTATCGGCATAGTGTCCTTTGGGGTGTGGACACAAGCAAATCTCACGGCTCAGTGAAATTGGTCTACATCACACTTTCGATTTGGCTGCAGGCAATTTGAAGGTGACTTTCGACCGGCTTGCCGAGCGCGAAATTTGATAAAACGGCTCTCAATCGAAAGCTACCACGGTACTGATTGCGCAAATATAAATTTTATTCTGTTCGCGGTCCTGGAACCCCCCAAAATCAGCATTGAGTGTTGCATTGTACCGGAATTTGGTATTGTGACGCAACCATGCGGTCTGAGAGCAGGTGAGGAGCAGCGCTAACTGCAGGCGTATTGGCCATTGTTTTGCAACCGATTGAGCATTCACACTCTCCCTCTCGTGCCCACTTGCTCCTGAGCTGCTCAGACAGCGAAAGTCTCATATGATATAGGGTTACCATATTTTCGAATCGGGAAATGAGGACACTTTTACCAAATCAGAGAAGTTAGTTGATCAAAACTGAAATTAGCCGATTTCGCTATTTTTGCCAAAAAATTTGATGGGTCATCAGCTCATCACTTTTGTTCGACTAACGATTTACACACTTTTTACTTAAAATTAGCGTTGTTGACTAACAATAGGTCGTCGCTTTTGATCGAATCACGAATTTCCTATTTAGCGTCATTTATGCCCATTTTCACACGAATCTATCCATTATCTTAGCTGTAAAGGAGGGTGAATTGTCAAATATAGGATGGCATTTACGCGTCATCGGAGTACATTTTCAAAAAAGGGACAAATCCTCCTAAAGGAAGACGTATACGGTGAACCCCAAAATATGCGAACACAAAACAATGTTACCGGTGATCCACCACATACAGATAATTTTATGTTTTTCGACCAGATATCTCATTTCACTTCCGACATTTCCCTGGTTTAATCGCGATTTCAAGGAAATGTCGTTTCTAATAATGCGCGTAGCATGTGACTACGTGCTGCGATACGATCACGATAAATCAAGGTTTCGAGGATTCCGCGGTATGGGGAAAAGTATATAAACAATAAAAAATTCTTGTTGATAGTATAAGGTAAAGTTTCAGTATTAGTATCCGAAAATTCATCTCTCATTTCTGGATTCGAATCTTCTACTGAATGAATAGTAGCCTGGTAAAACCGAACCAGCTCTAAGATATCGATTTCGCCTACCGACCAGAGTTTGATCAATTGTAATTTGTAATTGTAATTGAATGTAATTAATTACATATTTCAATGTAATTGTAATGTAATTGTAATTGAAGCATTTTTATTTTGTGTAATTGTAATTGTAATTGTAATTTGACAAAAATT
>KE605029.1:0-15642 GCA_000444245.1 Botryllus schlosseri
GACCAATACGATTTCACGAAAGTATCGGTGAATATGATTTAGGTAGCGGGTTGCGTGGTTCCGTTCACACCGCGTTGTCGCCCATATGAAATATTTCATCACAGTATATATGGTCCATCAAAACGCTTGAAACTGATGTTTCGCAATCTAGCACTTACTTATCATATCGTAGTTTAGCAGTCCATGGCGTGTCCTGATCTGGAACAGTGGGCTCTGACTTTTTTTTTAGCTTTAGACCGGTTTTGGCACATAGCCTTTGAAACTTTCTGGACCAAAGATATGAAATACATTTTCCACTTTTAGAAGTAGTATTCATGTTTCACTTTCAACTCCAAGTATCATACTTTGAGTTCTAATTAGCATAAGTTTTGTTTTTGTCTGGAGAACAAACATGTTTAAATTTAAAAGCAAGTGTGGTAATGCCTTTAATTTCCGGAAATAAAGCTACTCAATATGACATTTGTCTAATCCACCATATTTTTTATAAACGTTTGCTAATGGCGCAAAGTGTTTACACCGTATCCGATACAACTTATCCGTATTGCTCTTCGACTAAACTACGGGCCTTATAATATGGGGGCGGGTGCCATACCATGATATTTTCTAAAACGCGCTGTTCGAGTGAACAGAGGATTAGTATCGCATTTCCATATCAATACTATAATTTCCGTCCGATCATGCGGACGAACGCTTGTGCTGTCGAAAATTGGATACCTCCTTGTATGCATCAATATGAATCAAGCTCTGCACCTTTAACATAGCTCAATTTGCAGCTTTTGAAAATCAATGCGAACGAATTACGATCGTTTTCACAGCTACTTACTTACTTGAGTAGATTTAAAGTCAGTCAATTCTACTTCTGCTTCAAGTAGTTTCAGGCTGCTTATGGAAGAAGTACTTCTACTCGTACTTGAGTAGATTTTTCCATCGCTACTTCTACTTGAGTAGCTTTCTTGACTACTTTGACCACCTCTGCTTGTCCGTGACTTCAGGCATATCACTCTGACGAACTTGAAGTTCGATAAATCGTAAATACTAAAGTTAGAAGAAAATACTACCATTTAACTCGACCTCGTATTCACAATTGTTCAAAAAAAAATTATGAGAAATTGTCACAATTATTGGTTTTCTTTACGCTGGTCGTCCCAATCAGTCTCTGGGGCTTTTCAATTTGCACCAATACAAACTCCTTACTAAGCAAAGTCTTGCCAAATTTTATTGGAGATATCATTTTTATGGTGGGATAGAGGGATTTTAGGTTGTGGGGAATGAAGGCTCGCAAACAGCTCAAAGTTGGGAATGTCGCAAAAAAGATTGGAAACCACCGCGCTACTGGATATCAGTAGGCTATCACTCTGTTACGCACCGCCCCTGATATTTAACCATACAGTAAATCCACAACTTCGTAAATATCGAGTACAATACGCGCACAGAGCCTATATCATGATTGATTTTGGCGAATCCCTCTCCATTACAATTCTTGGGCAATGTAATTTCCTGATGAATTTCTTTCAAGAATGCAATTTTCAAGACAAGACTGTAATATAGCTTGGAACAAAGCAGAATCTTGCCCGTAATTGACAGGTATTATACTATCCTGGACTATTTGGAACGGAGCATGAATGCGTATTATATGAAAGGATGGGGATGGGTAGCATATCACGAGCCGATGCAATACATTAATGATGATATTCTTACCGGACACAAATTGTAGTGTGTGTAAGAATATACGCCCATCATATAGGATTGCGGTAGAGATATTGAATACCTTCTAAATCACAGACTGGGGAAATAATAGACCCCTATCGATCACAAGATGCTCAGAAACGGGTAATCAAATACGATGCGTGGACTTCTCATACTTGGGGGGCAAAGTCCCGCGTCAGCAGGCAGTAGCATTATTGTTTTATGAAAAGGATGTTATCTAATTTTGCGGCGCGATCTAGGTCGTTCGGTCACCACAAAAGTGCAACTAGGTCAAATAATAGCGTGTCATTATAGCATGGCATTGAAGACGGCGAAGCGCAATCACAGTCACTCGTCGTAACAAAGTTATCTGAGTCAGTGTATGGTTCGCTATCGAGGGACCGCCAAATTAGTTTTATTTTATTCACAATTGGTTCGACGCTTTTACATTATTAGAGAATTCAAGCACCTATTTTTTTTTATCTTATTTAGAAAGTTGGAATGTAAATAAGAACGAATTTTGACGTGACATAGAGTTCATGGACTATTTTCGAGTTCCCATGTCACAATGCTGCAAGTGCTGTACCAAACTGTTTAAAAGTTGCCTAAAACCCGTTTATGACCGTTATTATGATTTTCAATACTTTTTAAACATAATTTGACTACACCTGAAACTAAAATCAAGAGATGCAATTGAATCTAGCAAACAACGAAATCGCATTTCTTTTAAAATAAACCCAACAGTCGGTGGTTTTAACGTGACGTTGTCTAGCAGAAACCTCAATAGAAACATGGATAACATGTGAAATATCACATAGACAGCAAAAAATTTCGACTTTTTGCTTTCAGTTGCGTACTTTTATCATGATTTAATTCTCGGTTGACCTCTTGAAAGTTCATCGGTCCTCTACATTTGTTTTAAAATTGTACCCGTCCACAAACTGACAAGGTTGAGATTAGGGATGGCTTGAACGTCTGAAAGGTTCAGGATCGTGTGAACACGAACCTTGAAAGGTTCTGTGTCAACGCGAACGTGAACCTCATAACGTCACGTGACGTCATATTGCTAATCAAACCCTCAATTTCAGTGACGTGATAGCCTTATATTAATGTACATTGTACAGGTACACGATACCTGGCGACGACTCGGGCCACAATGCCACAATGTTGAAGTACATATTGACGTTCTAGACGTCGCCAAATGTATTAACTGGGGCATTCAAATGATATAATAATCCCATAAAATCAATATCATCCGTCTCTTTGCCAATAATTTTGACGAGGACTTGTAAGGACATATAAGCTTACGCCTGGACAGTCTAGGCCAGACCGGACATTGTATTCGGTGTCTAAGTATTGCTACGCTGATATTGAGCAGAGTGTAAAACGGGTTTGTATACTTGCTACCGATATTACCCCATTAACAAATTATACAGCAGTAGCCAACACCCCAATCGCACTGATTTGGTTTTTATGATACAATAAACATATGAAATCAAGATTGACCCCGTACGCCTACTAGATTTTAATTTCATTAATTGGTTGAATAAGCATCATTTGCTGACGACAAAGCAAAGCAAGTAAAATTGTTGAGATTGTCACGGTGCATGCTAACTCACAAATAGATCGTTTTACTGAAGGTTGTGGACATGCTTCTACATGAGTACCGTCAAGATAGATCTTTCTTTCTGAAATATGGTTAACGTAAGGCAGCGGTACCAACGCGGTAGCCGCTGTCGCCACGTCGCCCATCACGACCAAATATTCAAATGAGATCTTTCAAGGTTGAATTGGAGAATAGTTCCATATGAAGAGCAGTTGAACATGGGTCAGTCGACCATAAGAAACATGCGAGTTCAGTTTTTGATCGGGGCGTTGCTCGTTTGCGGCCTCTCAAAGGTTTAACGGGAATCTAGTTAATATTCCCGAGCCTCGACGAGGAGATTGCCGCTTCGTCGCGCAGTGCGGCAACGCAATTGAAATCGGAGACGCTGATGTGAGTCGCAAAGAGAGCTAGCTATCTGTTATTGGTAAGGAGCGGAAGCCCTGCCCAATGCTCTGAATTTCTAAAGCAGTCATTCCCAAACTGGGTGCCGTTAGGGTAATCGTTAGAAACTAGTAGAGAATTGGAAAGAACATCGTATATCAACAATCGTATCACGAAATATGACGTCACCAGCATGAAATGAGATCTCGAATAAGAGAGCATTCAATGTACTATTTTAAGATGGTACAGGAACTCCTATAGACAAAGCTTGGACTGATGTATTTTGATAAAGGTCGACTCCGAAACACACAGATGAAAGCGAGAGTGGCCTCTCCCGATGACGCGAAATCTGTCGTCTCGATAATTTTTCGCACAAGTGAGATTATCCAACAGATGTTGGCCAATGGCAGAATTTATGGCCTTTGAACGCTCAGCCTCAAGCTTGAGCGGATGAGTCAAGGGTGAGCTTTTCACCGAGCGAGATGCACGTGTTCTGATATATCTAGGGACATGCTAGTTTATACGTTGAGTTCGTGTACCATCTTAAAATAGTACATTGAACGCTCTCTTATTTGAGATCTCATTTCATGCTGGTGACGTCATATTTTGTGATGCAATTGTTGATATACAATGTTCTTTCCCATTCTCTACTAGTTGCTGACGACTACCCCTGACGAGTGTCAGCCGAAAATATTCGGGCTCATTTCAATATGAATATACTATTCAAATGATACTACTTCGTAGGCTTAGCCCGCCATAAAATAGTATTTCCTAATTCTACGTAAATGTCACATTCCATTGCGACAACGCGACGCAAAAAGGAAGTACAGAATTAACAAGCTTTGGAATTAGAACTAATGCACAAACTACACTGCTTTGCTATAAACATATCAACCATAAAGCTAAATAAGTCCATGAGCAGTGATTTGAAGATGACAGGAATTACAAGAAATTTAGATCAGTGGTTCTCGACCGCCGGCCCGCTCAGTAACGCTGACCGATGCCGGTCAGTTGCAGGTTTCCTGCCGGTCCGCCAGATATATTCGAATTTTATATCTCAATTCCAAATTGAAATAAATTGAGCGGGTGTCCATTAATTGGAGAAACAAAACATCAAGTTCCAAATTTATTTAGAAGTGTGGAACGTATTTCTTGTATGGTGTCGCAAATAGACAGGTTATGGTCTACATTGAGCGTAGGCCTACGTCACAGGTGTAAGTGTTATACGAAACTGTTTAAAATTAGCCTACAATTCGTTTCGGACAAGCTATTTGTTACTGCCCGTGGACATATGAGCATGCGACAAGTTCCCAGCATTACAATAAAGTTTCATGCATTTTTCGTAATTAAACTTAAGCAAATTTTGGTTTTTGACCATCCACCGGTCCGCAACATTTGTATGAAGTTTTACCGGTCCGCGAGGTCAAAAAGGTTGAGAAACACTGATTTAGATTATCCGATCCTCGGATTGGACATATATGAGCGACATGAGCGTGTTACACTTCAGCATGTGGAATAGGGTTAGGTTAGCAGTGGGGTTAATGTTGAGTTAGGATTGCGCTGGGGCTCCATGTTGGGTAGTTTTACGGTCATAAACTCCCTTATGCTCATATTATGTGTGCTCAAATGCGGGGTTGGGCGAAATCGAGTACCTGAGTGATTCGATTCTGAATCGGTTATCAGGCTTCGAGTCGAATCGAGTATTTTGGTATCACTCATTAAGACGTCACAACAGCATGAATGACGTGAAAGTTCAAAAGTGTACCGTTTATGCGCAAGAATATAATGCTATCAGTTCCACCAACGTGCGTCGTTTTACTATAGCCTACATGATTCGTATGCAGAGATACGACCAATCAAGGTTTACAGCCTTTAACAGTGGAAAATCGTATCGAAACTATCATTCTCGTTGATGATTATATTATTATCTTCTTCATTCACAGTAAAACTGCTGAATACACACATAATCCGGGGAGCGACCTGTCCCCTAAGGAAAATGGAGAGATTGGAGTAAATATTTAAAATTTCAGTAATACAGTCAAATTGTTATTCCTGTGCCTTGAATTATTATTATTATTAATCGTGAGTTTTAAGTGGTATCTGTTGTCCTTTCCGGCCTTGTGCGCCACACACAGAAATGTGTTCTCCAGGATCGGATTCTTATGCTATAGGACAGAGATTTAAAATAAATTTAACCTATATATGCATGTTACACGAAATATTAAACTCGGCAACCGGGGTAAACAATTGTTGCCGGCTTCGCCCCCCATATGCCCCACCAGGTTGTTCGTTTTTGCCGCTAGTTATCAGCGAGTTTTGTTGTACTGTTTACCGAGTCAATTTATTTCGCATAAACGCGCAATGCGCGAAAATTTTCAATAATTCATGATTGAATCGGTCAATATGATCGGGAATTGCATAGATATTGCTATCAATTTTTTACCCTCTCTGCTCACGTAATCAGATTTACCGGTAGAGCTGAGTGAGGTATCTTGGGAACTGTAGGGCCCGTAAATAAAAATAATTAGGCATCTTCGGTCGGGCCGAACCGTTGTATAATGACTTCGTTACATGATATCATTTCGTGACCTCCTGTCTGCTATGTCAAAAGATATTGAAATCGCCCGAACGTACTAAACTAAAAGACGCACACGATCTTACCACTGTCAAATAATTTTTCCCTGCAGGATGGCATTTGTCTTATGGGGTTCAGATTGCCAGGACAGGAAAATTCGGCACCAGCCATTTAAGCACCTGGACAATTGAATATATATGCATAATCATAGGCGCCGAATTTTATTTTTACATGTGGTGGCCAGATGAAAAAAGGAAGGGGTTTGAATAAAACAGGAGGGGTTTGAAATTGTTTCAAATTTACCAAGTTAGCATCAATTTATTACGGTTAAGTACATGCGTAAATGCCCACAATACATGGATACAGCACCGCGATAATTCCAGCAGGCTCATTATCATAGCGGAATACATCCTGATGACGTTCGGCGATGTAATAACTCCAGATTGTTAGAACGTATTCCAAGTGTGGATAATAGACTTTGCGTCAACCACCGTGACGCGTCGAGTTACCAGCTGTACACACACTTGCAGCCCGGCTAATCAAGGAAGAATACGCATAGCAACATAATTAAGTAACTTTCTGCAGTCAGATAATATTATAAGAAAATAATACACCTTGACAAAATATATGATCATCATTGTAATAATGTCTTGGCGATACGGCAGCCTACCATAAACTAAGTCCTCTTTAATATCATTCAAAATACATGTACATGTGCATCTCCGACCTCCCTAAGGTAAACTAATCACATCCTGCGACGCTATAAAATTCAGAATTCCGACACAGTTAACTCTCATGTTCGCTTTCTTCAGCAGCTACACTCTCTTCAATATGATTGAGTTTGAATTGAGTTGAAGTATTATGAGAAAAAACTTTAGTGTGACTACGACGCTATTCTACTTGCTTTAAACTCCAGAGACCTTATAAACAATTTGAAAGCCAACGTCAAGAGCGATGATCAGTGCGTTAGTGATGCGTTATGTCCCTTTAGTGGATCTCCATCAACTGTTCAAAGTGTTCATTCCTTGAACGCTGAAATAACTACATCCAATTTTGACCCTCTTATAATCGTAAATTTCA
The DNA here is from genome assembly GCA_000444245.1 of Botryllus schlosseri. Taxonomy (NCBI): domain Eukaryota; kingdom Metazoa; phylum Chordata; class Ascidiacea; order Stolidobranchia; family Styelidae; genus Botryllus; species Botryllus schlosseri. The sequence continues at coordinate 7,329 of KE605029.1, forward strand.
TGATGACAATTAGCTTATATTACTTCTTGATATTTATTGGGTAATATGGTTCAATGATTAGTTATTTTATATGCTCATTGCCTAATAATCTGTCCTTTTTCATTTGCTTTCGATCCGAGATGCAACTTTCATTCGCACACCTACTTCTAGCAAGGGCCGTAACAGCACTTCGTCAGGCCCTCCCTCTCCCCCAAAAATACATTGGTCATGGGCCCCCTATAGAGTAATAAACCGATCTTCTGGGGGATCCGCCCCCAGAGACCCCCCTCCCCCTTTGCCTGTCCGCTCTTTCCGCTACTTATCATCTACATTGGTTGTCCGTTAGGTGAGACACCTATTCTCGCCTAAGGACTCGCGAAGCGCGAAAAATTTCAATAATTCATGATTGCGGTCAGTGTAATCGGGAACTGCATATATATTGCTATCAATTTTTTTCCTCTCTATGCTCACGTAATCAGATTTACCGGTAGAGCTGAGGGAGGTGTGTTTGAAAAGGTAGGACCCCTCAGTAATAATTAAACATCTTCGGGCGTATACTCGTTGGCCGGAACGAAACAGCACTTCGTCAGGCCCCCAAAAAAACTTGGGTCTTGGGCTCCGATAAGGCGATAAACCGACATCACGTTGTTCGCTTTTGCCACGAAAGTAGCTGTACTGTTTAGTGAGCCAGCGCCAGGCGCGAAATTTTTCGATAATTCATGATAAAATCGGTCAATAAGATCGGGAATTGCATAAATATTGCTATCAATTTCTTGTCCTCTCTGCTCACGTTATCAGATATACCGGTAGACCTGAGTGAGGTGTCTTGGAAGCTGTAGGGCCCGTAAATATTAATTGAACATCTCCGGGCGGGCGGACCCGTTGATATGACTTCGTTACATGAAGTTATTTCGTGACCTCCTGTCTGCTATATCAAAAAATATAGAATCGCCCAAACGCGCTAAACTAAAAGACGCACACGATTTCAAATTGGTATTTCTTCATTGGCATATAATTTTTCCCCCTTCTGAGGTTCAGATTGCCAAGACAGGAACATTCGGCGCCAGTCATTTAGGCGTCTATGGACAATTAAACCTATATGTATTTTGTATAATGTATATATAATGAAGTTTTCGGTCAGCGTAAGAGCAGTCCTTTTCGGCCAAGGTTTTCGCGCTGCCAATCGTTCTGGCACACTTCTTGGAGTCGCATGTAATATGTCCTAAATCTTTATGTCTTGGTGCGTCGCGGCGCGGTAATGGCCAACGCCGATATGTCCATATCTATAAATCTTGCGTGTTTTTTCTTGGGGGAAGAGCACCAAATGCGTGTTTTTTCTTGGGAGAAGAGCACCAAATAATGAAGGTATGTGGCAACTTGAAATCGCGCCAAGCGCGAAATTTTTTTGAAAAAGTTGCATACATTTTCAAATAATACTCTATAATTTATGCTAATTCACGAAATAATTTTAAGTCCCCTTCGAGCTCGCCCCCACCCCCAATTGGGTGGTTCGGGGTCCGGCAATTGCACCGGTGCTGCTAGTAGCGCTAGTTGCGTTAACTTTCCAATAATAAAAAGTAAATGAAAGTAAATAAATACGGTGTTTTTGTTCATTCTATTAATACTATTAGTGATCTTCTAGTGCAGAAAAGTATCTCAGTTTAATTGTAGGCTACAATTGATATTATGCGACAACGTTATTCGATACGGATTTTTAGGATTCTTGGACGACATTTTCGGATATAGTCGGATGGTTGGATGAAATTCTTCGGAGTCGGACGGATAGTTTCACAGACACGCAACCTGTCGGACGGATTCGGATTCTCAAAATTCAACATCCGCACATCACTGATAGATAGGACAAGCTCCATCGTTTGTCGAATTTACGCGTATAAGTACGCTGCGGAATATGTTCCGTAATGGCACCGATTTCAGGTGATTCATGCCTGTATGTATGTATATTGTATATGGCGATTATGGTGCTTAGCAACTATGGCCTTTTGCATAAACCTAAATATTGTTAGTCCATATTCTCTATTAAACTACTAGATTAAAGTTGTATCTCGGTTAAAAACACATATTCAATGACTAGTACAATGGTGAAGGGGTTGCCGAGTAGAGCTACAATATCGATGGGTACGTCGTTCCGGTCTGCTATGTCCAATAAATAATTTCGCTGCACGTTATAGCGAGTGCATTGAAGCAAAAAATGCTTCACCGTTTCAGACACGCCACTTGTCCTACAAAGACCATCGCCGTGATAACCTAAGCGATGTAAATGGGCGTTCAGTTTACAATGCCCAGTCTGAAGTCGATGATTCCTCGATGTTCCATCGATGATTCCTTTCTTGAGAGCCATCAATGTTCCATCGATGATTCCTTTCTTGAGAGCCCTAGCAGCGGAGAAATCTCGTGTTCTGCTTGTATTCTCCTGTAGAGAGTTTCCGATCCATTTGTGGCAACTTCGTCAATCCATTTTAGGCGTGTTAGTTCTTTGGCAATTGTTTTGGCTTCTTGTCGGGAGAGCGGGATATCTCTGATTATTCTCGGAGTTGAAGACGACACAGCGTCCTTTGCTAATTCATCGGCTGCTTCGTTGAATCCAACTCCACAGTGACCTGGAATCCAAAGAAACGTGATTTATTCCAGCACTATCCAGCTTTGTGCAAGACTTTAATATCATTGATCAGAGAGCGAACACGGCTGCGTGTTGCCGGTTTTCAAAATAGTTAATGCGCTCAAACTATCTGATAGAATTGCGATTCCGGAGGTGTATGTGGATCCTTGGCGCGCGGCTTCAATTAAACAATTAAGACTTTCGCATATAGCGACTAACTCTGCCGTTAATATGGATATCCTGCAATCAAGGGCGGGTTTATGCGACCCATCGAAAGATTTAATATAAAAAGCGGCCCCACACCCATTTACGGTCTTGGAACCTTCCGTATATACGTGTAATTTATCCCTGTGAGTGGCATATATATATTCTCCACAGGTTCGTCTGATAATTTCTGGGTGATCTGATTTCTTGATCACTATGGAAAGGTCTAAGTCTACAGTCTACCCAGGATTTTCCCATGGGGCTATAGTCGATGGCCCAATGTTTTCGATGCGGGCATCTTCCGGGTTCCGGGTAAGCATATTAAATGCAATAAAATTTGCAGAATCTGGAAAGATCTCTTGCCAGGCTTCTTCAACCAGTGATTCACAGGGGTTGCTATTTTGTGACAGTATTGTTGCACGCCTGGTAATGTGGTAAATGTATTGGAGCTTCGCCACAGGTGTGCTGCAGCGTGTATACGGACGTCGTGGTCGTCGCTCCCGTGCATATCCTGAGGGCTGTATCTTGTATTTTCTGGGTGGTCAGTGTAACGGCCTTTGAGGACATCAAATATGCTTCAAAACCATATTCTATAACTGGACGTATTAAAGTTCTATAAAGTGAGAGAAGGCATGTCGTTGAGGCGCCCCAAGTCGTACCACACAGTAATTGCAAAACGTTAATTCGTTTCGCGCATCGTTCTGTTACCATGCGCGAATGAGTTCGGTAACTGAGGCGAGAGTCGAAGGTAATACCTAAATATTTGTGCTCCTTTTTTACTGGGAGACTCGCGTTCTCTATAGATAGACATACTTCCGGCACTTTACGGCGTCTGGTAAAGATGATAGCCGCCGATTTGTTAACATTTACTCCCAGTCCCCATTTCTGGCACCATGCTGATTAATGATTAATGATTAATTAGTTAATGAGGATTGTAACTTGTCCAAAGTGATTCACGCCACACGCGGTCATCAGCATTTTCGAGATCTAGAAACACTGTGGCCACCGATCTCTTGTTCCAGATCGATTTGTAAACATCATCGTGTAGTGCCAATATGCTGTGTCTAGTTGATCTACCTCTGCGAAGCCGCTTTGGGCTGGATGTATAATGTTGTTTGTCTCTAGCCACCATTGTAATCGGTTGGCGATCATGCGCTCTATAATTTTGCTCAGATTGCTCGTCAGAGACACAGGTCTATGTGATTGAGCTTTTTCTGGTGGTTTCCCCGGCTTGAGTATTGGTATGACGATGGCATGTTTCCATGCATCTGGGCATTTACCTCTCATCCACAATTTGTTCGAAACGTCCAGCAGTCTAATTAGACAGTCATTGGAAAGAGCCGAAATCATGTTGTAACATATCCTGTCCCAGCCAGGTGATGTATTACGTCTTTTTTGAGAGTGGCAGTTAACTCGTACAGTGTGAACGGTCGGTTTATGATTATTTCTTCAGTGGGCGGGATGTGACGTATGTCATTCAATTCTGACCCGAGGTTCACTTTGCACTCCCTCTCTTCTTCAGTCAGGAAACTATTACTGCTTGTTGCGGAAAATGTTCTGCCTATTTCGTTGGCCTTCTCCATCTGATCCGTCAGCTCGGTGTGGTCAGTTTTAATAACACGAATCTGGTTCCATGTTGTATTCCCAGACATTGCCTTAATAGATCTCCAAACGTTCGCCAGCTTGGTCTTGTTGTCTGATCCGCAGAAGAGTCTACAATGTGCTCGTTTTTGCTGATAAAATACATTTTCTTGCGGTTGATCTTCTTCGTTTGAAGAGTATCACGTCTTCCATTTTGGAGGTTAGTCTCATTTTCTTGAAGGCCGCTCGTTTAAGACGAACAGCTTTAGCGCACTCATCATTCCACCAAGGTACCATGGTTTTCGACGAGGGCTGGGTGACCGGTATCGTTGCCGAGGCCGCTGCAATGATTGCATTTGTGATTTTTTTCTACCGCTAATGTATCGGCAGCATCGATTTCGTTGAATGACCGTTGGCATGCCGTCTGAAATCCTTCCCTATCGGCACGACGTAGAGACCACGATGGGAAATGCGTCGGAATCGCCTGATACGGTGCATTAATTTCTGTAATGACGACGAATCGGTCACTTCCCAAAAGTCTGTCTGTAACCTTTATTGTTGCACGATAGGCAATGTCATTGGAGACCAACACCAGATCTGATAGTGTCATTCTTCCAGCGTTTGTATGAGAGATATCGAGTCTGGTTGGCTGTGTCGTGTTAAAAACCACGAGATCCATGTCTTGAATAACATGATAAATATGTCTGCCTGTTGTATTTATATTGCGACTTCCCCACATTGGGTGATGTGCGTTGAGATCCCCAACGACTATAGATTTGTGGTCACATATTTCGAAACATCGGATGCACTGAGAACGTGATAATCTTCTGCTAGGCGGAATATAATACATTCATGACGATTGTATCGGCAATTTTTATTGCTTGGCCTTCTATCGACTGTACCGTAGGCAATGATACTTCACAAAACTGAATGCTGTTTTTAACAAACATACACACCCCTCCACCGTGAATGTCTCGGTCTTTTGTTATCAACGTATATTGAGAATATCTTGGGTTATATTTACTAATCAGATGCGTTTCTTGTAATGCTATGATGTCAGGTAGTTTTTCTATGCCCTAATGTATTGCTTCAATTCATTTATTTTCCTGTATACTCCACGGCAGTTCCATTGGCATATAATCAGGGGCTTGAAGGTGTACCATAAGAAGTCAGGTCCATAGCATCGTTGGAGTGTTGTGGATTTTGCGAGGTCAACGTATCCGTACGATCGAGGTTATTGCTCGTCTCAGGAGCATTCATCAATGGATTTCTATATTCTGCGGTTGATATGTTTGTTTCGATAGTGTTACTTTGGCTCGGTCCGGTGCGATTTTTTGATGAGGTCATTCTTAATTGACGTCTACTGGCTGCATTTTCCGCTTCCGTTGTAGGTTTATCATTGGGGTTGGATGTCTGACTAAAGAGTTTGATTCAGCGCCAAAAACCGTAAAACCAAGTTTATCTCCAACCGACTTTCTGACATTTCTTCAATGTTAATTTCTTTTCGTTCAGAGAAAGCCAGTAGAGTATTTTTCATCACTTCAGCTATGAACGTGAAAAATGTTTCCGTTGAAATTGTGATCTGTTTGTTGGACGGCGAGATGATATTGGGGCCTGTTCCAGGCCGTTCACTGATCGGGTTATTGTTGGTTTGGTGCAAGGAAGGGTGTTGCGATAACGGCGGGTAAGAATGGGGTTCTGATATATTCTCACACTGAGTGTTTGTGTGTATGGTAGAGGTTTGCAAGTTGTTTGCATGCAAGGTCTGGTCCTGTTGTTGCGACATTTGTCTNGCAGTCCAGTAATCAACATTNGAGTTTGCCATAATGTATTGGATACGAGCTTCTTGTCTATATCTNTCGNATCCCGCATAACCCGCCGAGTGAGGACCTCCACAANTNACACACGCCACTAAATTTACACATTGATCTGTTTTGTGATTTCGACCACATCGAGTACATCTTGAGNGANCTACGGCNATGTTTGGCGCGGTGCCCGTACCTATTGCAATTAAAGCAGCGAACCGGCGGGGGGTTATAAATGCGAACACGGAAATTAAGNAATCCAATCGTGACCACCGTGGGCAAGTGTGCAGCAGNAAAACATAGCAGNACTGAGCGACTGGGAACGTTTTCCCCATTAGCGCNGTAACTGAATCGCTTTACGTAGATGACATGATAATNAGCGAGCTCTGNCTGGATATCATCGTGAGTTAGATCTTATGGTACGTCCGAAATCACGCCGCGAATCTTGATTGGCTTGGTCTTATACAGCTCTGTTTTCACCTCAATCTTTTTACCCTTATCCCTAGGTCATCACAGGCCAGCTTATCCCTAGGTCATCACCAGCCAGAAGCTTGGTAACTTGATTATAGTTAGCACATCTAACACATAGATCTCCAGATGGGAGTACTTTGATTTCGGGATACTTTCCGCCCAGAACTCTAATCAAGTATTTATTCACTACCAAAGGGCTGTGGGTCCTCATTGCTTTGTTGACACTTTTACCAATAACAGATAGAACCCTTGAGCTATGTTCACTTATTTCAGCGGGTGGCTTATCCTCCGAAGAAGGGCCCTGCGGAGAATCTGAGCCGGGACGCTTAGGCGCCCAGCTCCTATGGGACATAACGACGACTTGTCTTATGCTACAACTATCTGTATCTCACTTCACTATTACAATATAATACAATGGAACGAGCACACCTGAGTCGTACGCGTGGATCTCGAACCTCTTCGACGTACTCCGATAGCGTGTAATTCCCCTTGATTGACGATACGTCCTTCCGCGACGACGTTCACCTCACGAGGATGCCTGTCGTATCTTTTTATAGCTCGGCCCTAAAACACATCTTCTGATGTTTGTTATTAGCGCTAATCAATTACGTCCGTTCGAGTCTGTTTGTGACCAATTGCGCAGATTCAAAGTTATTCAATTTCACGATGTCAGTCTTAAGCCATGACATAACGATCGCATAAGTAGAGATATCAGGCAAATCATGGGAGGCCTGTAGCAGACGCTATAGTTTATGCCGGCGATGTTATCGTATGCACCAGTCCTGCTGTAGACTCGATAGTTCAGGCTGGTAACGATACCAGGCCGAACCTTGTGCACGCGATAGTTCATGCCAGCGATTAAAGCGTGCATGTCTGCATATAGGGTGGCATTTGAAACAAAAATCAATTTAAAACAAACATTTTTAAAACAAGGCCCGTGTTTAAAACATTTTTTTATTGTTTTTTTAAGCCATGTTGTCACGAATATTCAATTGTGACGTCATAGTGAATTGACATTTACAATTGAAAATAGAGGGTAAATATAGCTCCTTTGACGATACATCTGTACTATAGCTGTTGAACCGACTATTTTGAGGGTTCCAACCATCCCATATCGATATACGTCGGCTATATCGGGTGGTAATTGTCCGTAGGTTCATAAAACATGTTTATTGGAAAGTATTTACACAATTATGGCATAATTTTACAACTTAAAAAATACAATTTTTTTCAATAGGCCTTTGTTTAAAACACCGTTTGTTTTAAATGCAACCCTACCTGCATGCGGACGCGCTAAATCCAACCAGCAACGACAGCGCTCAGATGCCCTACTGCCTGCGTAGGCCCCGATCAGCCAGTCGAATTTCAACGTGAACGGTGAAATGGTGCGATTTTAATTATCCAGCTGTTATTGCAGCAAGAGCAATATTGGCGCATCCCACGACCTATAGAAATACAAATCGCAATGGTTTGAAATCCCCGATATGGTTGCGCTCGATAGAGTCCGTCCAGCAATGAAGTTTAGTGGAACATAGAAGGTTCCCGTTCAAACTAAACGAATGAATTCAGAATTTGCGCCACCGAGAATCTCGTGTTTCATCAATATTTGACAACGTAATTCAACGCCGTACACTGCACAATGCACAGTATTATTAAC
>ATSW01001403.1:0-14144 GCA_000444245.1 Botryllus schlosseri
CGAAGTCAAAAATTTTTTACAACCTGCATTTCGTTAGTATCGTAGATTTTGAACTTTCGGGAACTTATCATTTGACATTTTACAGCTTGTAGCCTACTTTATAGTAGAGGTCGACCCATATTGATTTTTGCAGGCCGATACCGATACCGATTATCGACACAATAACCGATATCATAGGCCGATATTTATATGGAAGGAGCAGAGAACCATTTCGCTAAAAATATTGGATATTATAGGCAAGATGGCACTTGTACGCTACCTGCCACAGAAATCTGAACAACAAACGAGAAACCCGAAATTGAAAAGACTTATAGCTTAATTGTGAACACTCATTGAACTTTACGATAATCCAAAAAGCAAAACGTGATACAGAATTGCAGATCAGTCCACTAGAGGTAGATTATAATACAGGAAGCATAGTTTCTCTGCATGCTCACCCAGTTATACTCATCCTGCACGGGTAAATCTGTCACGTATCGCCCTTTGCGTCGTCGATTTCTTGAGATTGAGAACACGGAGCGTTGAATTTCCAATATTTTTGATTTTTTTATACATCAAATATCGACTGCGATATCGGCCTTCATTGGCCGATATCGATAATCGGTAAACTTCCAAATATCTGCCTCGATAATCGGCCAGGTCGATAATCGGTCGACCTCTACTTTATAGGCCTACCGTTGTAGACGACCCATTGTCTGCTCATTGTGAATCATAAACATTCAAATAAAACAAATAGGTTGACATGGTGTTATGTTCAACGTCCCGCAAAATCCTAACTGAAGCAAGACTGCGTGGGCATTGCAGGGTTCTTATATTAAGAAGCGCATTATGAAAAATTGTGATGTAGACACCATTGTCAGAATGAAGCAACACGGTGTGTCACCAGCAGTGTACGCACGCACAACTTCAGTGTTGTCAGCCAACAACTGCTACTGTTGAACGTTCTTTCTCCATTCTTGGCAAGCTACTTAGTAAGGTCAGAGATTTTCTACCCGAGAATGTAGGAAATTATCTTTCGTTGTACTACAACAGATTTTAATTTATTCTGCCTACGTGATGTAACTACTGGAATTCTTCATAAGGGCCAGATTTCGTTAAAATAAAGTTTTTTCATGAAAAAGTTTGTCAGTTTTTGAGTGTTTTCAGGCCGAACTACTTCGTAAGGACAGACAGTTCGAACCAGAAATGAAGATAAGTAGTTCAATTCTAACATTATGTGGGAAAACACCTAATTTGCATACGTTAGGTCAAAATTTGGTCAAAATTAAATTTTCTAAGGTAAAAAAAATCAGAATTTTGATTTTATAGGTCAAAATCTTCGGTTTTTAGGTAAAAAAAATTGCCCCAGTCATAAGCAAATATTTTCCCCTCTTATCTTAACTATCGGCGATGGTTCCTTTACGTTTCAGAAGATGTGTACAATCGCGTGAATAGGTACCAGAACATAAGGTTCAAAGATGACTCCTTTGTTGTGTGGATTCGTGACTCAGAATATCATACAATAGTACAGAATACTTTCGGTGTCGGAGTGTTCACACAAAGCAATCCTATCGAGGCAATGGCTACAGTTACAATGGCCGTTTTGTCAAGCGTTGTTCTGTTTTAACATTATCAATGTACAATTTTATTGTAAATGAGTGGTGGCGCTCATCACCTACCCTACATATAAAGTTCTACAGATAATGTACTAGAGAAATCAATGGCATGCAACCACGAACTGTGCGACTGGGGTTGAAAGCTTTGGGGACACCAAGAGATTATACGTGGCACAGTCAACGTTAATATTATTATTTGATGGAGACGATTAGAAAGAAGCGCTTGAAATTGTATTTATGCGGTTAATGTTCTCGTTTCGCTGTGATGTTTCAAAATTATATTTCGCGCGTTGTGAAGATGCCGAGATCAGGATAAACGTTGAACAAGCCACAAGCTCAAATTCCCAAAATATCTATGATTTATGACGTCATGCGGCTCCTTCTGATGTCGAATTAGTTTTCTTGCTGTCAATCGTGGTTCGGCGAATTCGGTGAAATCCAAGGATTTTTGATCATAGACGGTAAGATTACTTAAAATGACTGACATTTCAGTGAAATGTTCACACGGTAGAACCGCGGCCTACGCGATAACGTATCCCATCTTAACTTAAGTTATCGTAGGGCCCAGTAGAACCAACTAAGGTACGTTTGTGAATGTGAACCTCTGAGCAATCAAAATTCGAATATGGAACACGGATGTGAACCGAAATATCGCACTACGCCGTTTAGTCGCATTCCAGTTGTTTTCGACGCATAATGATGAATGCTTTGCAGAGTATACTTTATGTCCGTTTTTGTTTGCTTAACACCGTGCACCTACCGAGTTACTATCTTTCATCTGTCGCTATTCCATGCAACGCTGGGGTGTGCAGGGGGTATGGTAGTCTCAAACTTGCATTCAAATATTGAAGATCGCTGTGTATTGAAACGCGGTATACAAACGAATATCACAGATAAAGGTTCTGCTATCTGCATTTACATTGACCTATAAAGGTTGTGGTTGTTTTTGTATGATGTGTATAGATCTAAACAAGTGAACACGAAGGTGTACCACTGTTCCTGTACGTGTTGTTGCCTACATTGGGAATAGTAGCGATGACGTCGGAATGCTTTAGTATATGGTTAGCATAATAGTGGATTTACTAACTTGCACGACGATAGCGAAACGTTTCGCGCACGATGAAGACGTTGGATGAAGCCCTACAAGAGGCAGGCGGTTTTGGTATTTGTCAAATTGTGTTCGTAACGACTGCTACGATATTCACGATCTTGGCGGGAGCAAATATGGGCGCATCCATATACGAAGCATACGCACCGCCTAGCGCTTGCAAGTCGCCTTTTGAAATCGAAGCGAGCAAGGTTAGTTGATCATGATTCGAAAAATGTAATCAACAACTGCATAGGTGTATTTTCCGGATTCTTTATCTGGTGTTTACACCCCAATTTGAAATATGTCGATGACATCGCGTTAGTGTAGTCAAAATAGGTACGTGGCGCCGAGCCATTGTTTGGCTGCGCCCGTGGTTGTGTCAATCCCTTTGAATGTATTTCGTTCACGAATTCGACAGATCTGCACTGACTACCAACAGCTTTTGGTACCCACAGAAGATGGCAAACTATCTCAATGCTACAGGTATGCAATGAACTCATGGATTCTACTATGCGCAGTTTCGCACGTCGTGCATTCGTTAATTCTTCATGCTATTATACGTACGCAAACGCGTGTCACATACATAAAGTGATATCAGCTGTCTTCCGCTATGACACATCTCAGCCTTCATTAGTCCATTAACAACTAGAGCCGATATCTGAAACCAGCTACCCGAACCATCATCACTGAAATATTATCCCGGTAATGAATAAGAGCCTAATAATATTCCGCTTTCTTGTTCAGGTACAATTATATGAATATTACAGGCGAACTTGTGGCATACGTAGACTCAAATGGTACAAGTTGCGGATTTCAGGTATAATACATCCAGTATATTTCTAGTTGCATGGTATCTGCATCCAATGCCAACAGCAATTTGAACTTCTTGCACAATGCACTTATACATATGTACGTGACAGTTTTGCGTTGTAAACGCGCTTGATTATACAGTGGCGGTCCTCTATACATATGCCGCTCGCTAGACCAAGCAGCCTCTTCGAGCTATAACTGAGTTAAATAATGAACTAGGCCTACATCAGAGGTCTCAAACACGCGGCCCGCGGGAACATTTTGTGCGGCCCGCGACGGCATTTTGGAATTTCAAGTATTCGACAATATATTCCAGTGCCACANATCTTTTTTAGATATANGAACTTGAAGTTCAACCTNAAACTGCTATAAAAACACTGAAATCTCAACAAACTACATTATCANATCACTTNTAAAAGCTACCATGCGGTAGAAGATCAGCTATTACGNCACATTTCTAGTTCATNNTGATAAAACATGACCCGTTGATGATTCGTGACTGAAAATANTGTGATTTGGTTTTGNGCGATCTTTCGTAAAATTACTCGATTTCGGATTGACTGGGNGATTAAANAANAATGACTCGAGTNGAGTCNAGTCAAACGTTAAAATCGGAGAAGGANTTGCGACGCGNAACGGNGANTTGGCAATCCTACGGACGTAACAATCTATGAAACTNTCATGGGGAANAGTNATATATCAAAAGGTNGTAGCTTGCGTTGCGTAGGGTATATATAGCTATCTAATCAGGTCAGTATGGCAACCNTTGGCATTCTATGTGACCCCCCGTGACGTATAGTTGGTTACATGCTAGGTGTTGTCTGATCTNTTTATCCATGTTANTATCGGTGGCGAGTAAGGTAGTATAGTACGCTCCACAGCTGTATCACCAATGAATTCATCGGTGATTGGACATTTCTATTCTTAACCAGGGTCCGTAGACCCCTTCGGGGTAGGCTACGGAGCACCGCATCATGGGGTACGAGATGCATTGTGGAATTAGGCCTATATGCTGGGGAATATTTTCTTGACAATTTACTCAACTGGAAAATGGTCTTCGCGCTACGTGCGATTTTACGTGTATGGGCTTTCTAATTTTAATATAGGTACCATCAGAAATTGTGTTGAAAATGAACAGGGGCTACGAGAAATCTTATTGGAAGCACGAGGGATAAGATCTCTAAGGTTAAGAAACAATGCTATTACTATTGCTCAATAATGATTACATTCAAGTTGTTATTGATATGTTCCAATAATAATCGAAGGCAAAATCTGACGCTGATTTAATTTGACTTTGGCAATGACATAGTAACAATAAAGCCTACTAATCACGGCTATATCATAACCCGGATTAGGCTACACCGCTCAAATGCTCTGATATCAGATCAATGTCCTGTAGATTTTAAAAGATTCTACATGAAATTGTGGCACGTCAAAGGTCCACTATAGCTGCAATATTATAACCCGACAGTTTGACCATGTCATGATCAATGCTCCCTCTAATTTTTGACGCATCTGCCCAGACTCACCAACTCACTGCGCAGACCCTTGGACAACAGTGCGTGACGAAAAAAAAGGTCATCACTTCAAATTTTTTGTGCGCAACTTAGATTTTCTGTGCGCAGAGACCTTGTCAGTACTGCGCATTTGCGCACGTGCGCAGCTTAGAGGGAACATTGGTCATGATGCATCCTCTCGCATGATGTCTATAACTCATTATTTGAACAAACAATGCCCGGCATAAAATCAATTTTATTCAAACATTTGAAAATATGATTTTTTCCCGTGTCAAACGTGATTAGTACAATAGTTAATTCCATATTCATGATGTTTCTGGAATGCCTGTCTTCAAGCTCCCGTCAAGTAAGGCCTACTTGGAAATTCTGCGTTGAATATCCCTATTATTGGTGGTGCGGCCCGCGGCGTCATCAAAACTAATAAATTGGCCCGCGAGCACATTTGAGTTTGAGACCTCTGGCCTACATAAAGATCAATACTAGCAGCGAGCAATCATTGGGTGTAGGGTAGGCCTATCGATGCCAAACACTCAAGCAAAATAAAGGAGAGAAAATAGCTTTCAATACCGCATCCATTGCAATAGAACATTTATTAAAACTCGAAGGCTTTTCATAAAAATACATAAATCTCAAAGCTAGGGTAGAAATATAAATAACGATTCGAAATCGCAGGTCAATAGCTCGACTACCGACGTAATTCAATGCGACGACTGGGAATATGACCAAACCGTGATGTCTAGCACAATTGTCACGGATTTCGATCTGGTCTGTGGTAGCCAGTGGGCAGGATACATATCGCAGTCTGCCCTTATGGTGGGCGTTGGCATCGGAAACATCTTAACTGGATACGTATCAGACAGGTCAGTAGCGTTTAATGATATTGTATCGTCTTTAGGCCGTCTATAGCTTCGGTAAACATTGCAGATTTGGCCGACGGCTTGCTATACTCATCATATCGATAGGATTGTGCGTTACAGGAGGATTGCTATCGATAACTCAGACCTACGTGGCGTATAGCATTACAAGAGCAGCATTGGGATTGTTTGCATTCGGCCCCTTTCTCGTACTTTTTGTACACGGTTTGTATAAAATTGTGGCGTTGACTTGACAACCTAAACTGCCTTCCTTCCTCCTATACCTTCATGTTCTTGAAAGTCAAAGGGTCAGTGGTATGGTAACACTATTATAGCAAACTAATTAAGGTCGACAGAAGCGTCTTGTCTGCTTGTGTTGATGGTGGTAGGAAGATTGTACAAGATAGAGTACGTGACTGATTCGATTCTGCGTCGAGTATTGAGCCTCGAGTTGAATAGAGTATTTGAGTAGGCCTACCACATTATAACATCATGTACGGCAAGACACCCTTGAACAGTTCGTATGCATTGCAAACACTTGCTATGAGACCACAAAGAAAATAATAATCAGATACACCGCATCGAAAATAATTTCGTGAGTTAGCACCTTGTGATAATACCGCGAGGCAATCGCAGTTTTACGGAAATGTCATTTTCCTGAACATGCGTAGACTTCTGCTTGTGTTTGCGTAAACTTGTGTCAACATGTTTTGGATGCTGTGATACCGCCAATCTGGGTTATAGTTATGGTCCTACACTAACTAGGACGAAAGGTCACAAAGGATAATATTACTGTAACTATAATAATAATTTCGGTACTGGAACAAAGTTGAATCTCACCATCCACACTAATTCAATCAGCACTCGATGCGGGGCACACGAATCGATGTGCACACTGCACAGCGCTGATGGTAAGTTCCCATGATGCTTGTACTAAAATGAATGGCATCACAAAACAAATGGATCCGCGACACTTCCTATCTCCCACTCTCGTCATAAGCGTCTCCCAGATCCCATATTTCAATGTACAGCAGGGGTGTCAAACATACAGCCCGCGGGCCGCAGCCGGCCCGGCAGTTGATTCCATCCGGCCCGCGAAGCAATTTTGAGTAGATTGAAATATGCGATTATTATCCAGCACATTTCTAACAAATCTTGAAATTTTCAGTACGAAATATGCCTATTAACTAACCCCCCAAGACAGCGAATGTCGATTGTGTTCGAAGGCCCCATTATAACTATCTTATAACTATCTAAAAGCGGTGTTGTGGTTTCTAGTCACCATTATGAGCAAGTGACGGGCATTGACACCCAATTCCGAGAAGACAAAAATGTGCATATTGAGCTTAGAGTTTTATGGGAAAATTGACTAGAAACGAGTTATTCACAGAAGCGGAAACGCCGATGCGAAACCCTAATATGCAGGTTACATGAAGAATTACAGAAATATAATTCAAATATCTCTGGTTGTACTTCTACGTCACTTCTGACTCAAAAGGTCTCCGGCCTCGAGAGAAACCAGAATCGCTTTATAATAATATGAAGTAGATTCCAACGTCCGTGTTTACATGCCAACTTATATCATCGGTAGAATCAATGTTTTCTCAGTTTATAACAGTGTTCTGCGCTGCCGTCCCGTCGTAATATTGCCAATTCCATTGTTTGCTAATAAAGGTGGAGTTAGAATAGAACCTCTATTTTCCGTAATATATAATGTAATATACTACTGTGTTTATAATAAAGTATTGATAATAAATTATTCAAAATGAAAAACAAGGGCATGGATTTTCAGGTAATATTTTGGAATCATTTGAATGGTGCGGCCCACGAGCGATATAAAGTTGTGAATCCGGCCCGCGACGTCAGTTGAGTTTGACACCCCTGACGTACAGTATTGAGTCATCACTCGTTATTGTAAGATATATCAGCATAAAACCTCCCGATAACCTAACAAATAGTGGTAAAATATAACGGAAGGTATTTAAAATTTCAATAATGTTCGATTACGAGCCATATTAATAAGTAAACTGATCGTGATCGTGCAGAATAAGTCCTCACCGTATTAGCAATACAAAATTTGTCGACAGCGAATTCTGATCTTGCGCAAAGAAATTCAATAGTCTTTAATACGATTGTAAGTAAGGGGGACAAATTTTCTCTAGTTACAATTGACAAAGACTCATATGCTATAAGCTGTTTGAGACCATCATAACGTTACATTAAAATTCATAATCCAGGCTTTACCTTATGATAAAGCGCTGTTAGGTTAGGGTGTGGACCATCGATCGTTTTTGTACGGAAAATCTACACATTATCGCCACAAGAAGTTGAGAATTTTTCTAAATACGTGACATGTTTCTTTTACAGCGTTGGAGTTGACCGTTCCTAAATATCGCTCCGCAGTAGCTCAAGCAATTGAAATTTCATTTCCGTTCGGATTCGCATTTCTATCACTCATATCATACCTCCTGCGAGATTGGAGACTTGTGCAGCTAGCGATATCTCTTCCCGCCGCATTAGGGGTGTTGATTTGGTGGTGAGTTGGTATTTTATTTTTAAGCGTGGATCGATAGGGTATAATGAACCACAACTTTATATAAAAATCGGTTCAATTGTAGGCATTTCCCTTGGCAGTCAGCATTCAGCTTTATCGATTGGATCAGTGGTTCCCAAAGTGGGCGTCAGCGTCCCCCTGGCGATCTCGAAGGGGCTTTAGCTACAAATTGGGCGATTGGGGGGGGCTGAGAGAATAAGGGGCGCTGAGAGTAAACGTGGATGCTATGGACGATGGGAAATTGTGTATGAAATCCGTAAATTAATAGCTCTGTCTGTGCACCAAAGTCTGATTTATGAACGTCGGACGCGGTCGTGGTCGTGCAAGGTGCATTCAATCCAAAATCGTCACCAACGCTCTCCGCACATGTTCATTGCTATGCAACATCGAGTGTTCTAACAAACCGTCAATCGATCAAACAACGAATAGACTAATTATTCGGTGACACTAAACGAGCATAAGTTGAGAGCACACATTCAAACGCATGTACATGTACATTGTACAATGAGAACCATGAAATTTTAAGGGCCTGTCGCGCTACCACGAAGTACGATGATATGTGGAAGAGAAATGTCCTTTTACGATTGATTACACTAATTTTGTCTATCCTAGAATTCTCACTAAAATGTGAAAGTGACTTAGCGTACATAACGTATATCGGGCTGTCAATCAATGTGACCAACACAAAAGTCTAGGACAGGGGTGGGCAATTATCTTCCTCCGCGGGCCAAATGAGAAGAAAAGAATACGTTGGCGGTCCGAGTGATTTTTTTAGCTATATTAACCAGCGTGTTTTAATTATATTTCTAAATTACATTGTGAATAAATGCTACTCCATGAATATGTTGATGTTAGGTAATGAAAAAGTGACGGTAAATTAAAGCAATATCTAATTGCCGTCATGATTCGAAACAATGTTAAACATGATACATTTAACTCTCTTCAAACCCCTATATCCACTAGGGTGGAGTGAAAATGACTTTTTTCAAATCGAAAATAGGGGGTTCTTAAATCCCGAAAATAACCTAAAACTTCAATAAAAATTGGTTGTAGGGGATTGCCCTCATTTCCAGCCGACAACCCCCTATTTCTGCGCGAGGGAGGAGGGGTAAAATTGCCCACGTTCTTCTATTAAGACTCTAAAACAATGGTTATAAACTTTTTTAGGCACGCCTCTCTTTCTGATAGTGAAAAATTTTGCCCCCCTTATCATGATATCACAAAATATTATAAAGTGCAACCAGAATGCTAGCAATCTCAACGGATAAAGTTGGAGGGCATGGAAGGTTATGGCTGCTGATGACAGAATTCTGAAATATGAAATTAGGACAAAACACAGAGTAACAAGTATAAGTTGTGGGTTGATCGCGCGGGGCGCGAAAAGAAATCATAAAACTGCGGCTTTGCGCCCCCCTTTAGATGCTTTCAGGCCCCCCACTTCTAGACCAATGCACTGAGATGTATATGCGATAGTCCAAAGCTTGTTATCATGGTCGCTGCCTTCCGAGCAGTTTGCAGCTTAAATAGCCTTGATGTTGAGCGAAGCTTGCAGTTTTTCTGAAATCCACCTTCCCTTTACCGAGTGTTCGTGTTTTTGTGTTATAAGACCCACTTTAATTAAAATATCGGCGACATCCTCGGCAAAAACTAAAAGGACGGGTTTACAGCTGATTCCAGTGTGCAAATATTTAGTGCTCTAAACCTTCCTTGAATTTCAGTCTTAGGCTTTCTTTTTTTGACATGCCCTGCCCGTTCATCATTTATGGATGATGATCAGTATGATGAGTCATATATAATCGCGAGCACTGATTAACTTGTTTTACGAATTAGGGATTTAGAAACGTATCACGTGGAAATTTGAAACACATACCGTATAAGGCGAAATGTGGTAATGGCAACAAAGAAGGTGTTCTGACCTATAGAGATAGGCTTTATTAAACTTATTCTGTAACATACGACAAATGAGTAGGGCTGGGCAAAATCGAGTACCCGAGTGATTCGAATCTGAATCACGTAATATGATTCGAGTCGAGTCGAGTAATCCAGTATATCACTCATTATGATGTCATAGCAGAATGTAATATGTCAAAGTTCAAACATGTACTTTTTATGCGACCACAAAGAATATAATGGCTGTTATCCATCACATTGCAGATACTTTGGTATTTTTTCGACCATACCGATTTCATTGCACTTGGTGACAATATTGTGGGATGACCATGACTTCGGAAATGCGCTATTTTCAGTAACGTTCGTAGCTTCGTACTATATGTTTCGTATGCTACAATACAGCCAATCACGGTTTCAAGGTTCAACAGTGAAAATTAGTATCGAAACTATAATTCTCCTTGATAAATCAACTTTCAGTGGCGAGGAGCGTATAATTTCAGAACTCGAAAAAATCGTCTTTTACTACTCGACTCGAATCAATAAAATTAAAACTCGATTCAGATTCGAGTACTCGAATCATTGTGCCCAACCCTGCAAATGAGATGCACGGTAGAAACAATTCAAATACGATAACGCAAGACGCGACACGCAAAGCAACTGACAACCAATTGCGTAGTCACCGCACTACGTAAGGAGAGCGAGCGTAATCAACGTGATCAATCAACTTACTAATGATGGAAAGTACAAATAAGGAATAGTACAGAAGGTTTGAACTCAACTGTATGGAAAGAGTGATTTTAATTGCCACTCATACTTCGCCACATTGCCACTTGCCTTCCTTTTGAATCTGTATTACGCGTGCAAGCCTGCGAGGTATACGTAGGCAGCGTAATCGTGGTCTATTACTGAACACTGAACACTGAACAGGCTTCAACGTAAACGAATTTCTGGCTCAGTTGATACAGCCTATGGTTTTAATCATACAAAAAGCAAGTTTTATGTTTTGAATACAAATAACCTTTCGCGGGCCGCACAGAATAGCTTCGCGGGCCGCACTTTGCCCAGGTCTTGCTAGGAGATATTGCAGCGGCTCTTCAATGAACCAAATTTTGTCGGGAGTGGCAGGGGGTTAGGGGGGCGTTGATACCGGATTTGATGCCCAGGGGGGCGTTGTGTAAAAAAGTTAGGGAAACACTGGATTGGATATTATTGTCTGGGAGCACGGCATGTTTAGTCATTAGTCGAAATAGGTATTTCTAGGGTTGCATTTATAACAAAAATTAATTTTTAACAAACTCGTTTAAAACATGTTTTTTATTGTTTTTCGTTTGTTTTTATTAGTCATGACGTCACGAATCTTTAATTGTGACGCCACAGTGGAATGGCATCGACAATTGAAAATTAGGGTAAATATGGCTCCTTTCTCGAAAAAGGCTTCCGACTTCTGTCTTAAACGGACCAAAAATATGTGTGGCCAGGTCTATATATTGTTATGCAGCATTTTTACGGCCGGCGGTCATCGTCATCATAACATCCATTATGCACCAATGATCTAAAGCTACGTGCTAAAACTGTTGAACCGACGACGATTTCGAGATTTCCAACCATTCCATATCGTGTACGTCGACTACATCGAGTGAACATCGTCCATCGGCTCATACTACATGTTTTGTGGAAAGTATTTACACAAGTCTAGCATAATTGTACAACTTTTGAAGAGAAAAGAAAAATCTTTTTTTAAATGGCAATTTTTTAAAACACCATTTGTTTCAAATGCCACCCTAAGATATTTCATGTTATTCCAATATACGCATTGCTCAATAACTGCTCAAATGCTCGTGTTAGGAAGTCGATATAGGCCGATAAATGACCGGTCTGCTCATTATTATAACAATTATAGCATATGCGCAATGTGCAAATACATGTCAAGAAGATACGCAATCCGCTTTGAAATCAAACTATCTCCGATTATATGATGACAAATATAGGCACCAGGAACTAAGAGAAAGTATACGCATACGGCATAGAAAAATCATGTAATTTCTGATTTGTGCTTTACTAAAAATCCAAGCGTGCCTCGCGAAATAACGTTAATTACCTTTTTTCAAGATATATTTCTGATTATAATATCACTTCTGATAGTCTGATGGTTACCATGACGATGCCAAATGTGCTGGATACGAAATTACAGTAAATTTTATGACTATTTTTATTTAGTATTGAGTAATTTAGGAAAATCGAACAACAGGAGCAAATGTAATTTCCTAACATCGAATGTATAGGTTTGCACCGGAATCTCCGCGGTGGCTTATGATGAAGAATCGAACTGACGAAGCGGATAAAGTGATTGCAAGAATCGCCAGAATAAACAGGGCAAAAATGGAGTCAGGAGGTACCCAATCCATATGAATGACATGCGGCTACATTCTACAGTTGCCAGAGATTATGTAGCAAGGGTTTGACGGATGAGTCGGTGCAATGCATTCGTGCTCGTCCAATAACGTGAAAAGTCACGACTGAGCATCACCTTGGTCTGAACCCTTTTCCAGAACAAATGAAACTGATGTCAGAAGAGAGCGAATCAAACACGGAGTCGTCCAATGCATTCAATTTGGTCTTCAAAACTCCAAGTATACGTTCAGCAACGCTACGAATGTTTTACAACTGGTAATTGAACCACATCCATTCGCTTCATCGGCGGCAGCAAGCTATAGAGTCACTTTGTTTGCCTTCACTCAGTGTACAACGCTTGTTGGCGTACCCAATAATTTCCAGGTCTGACTGTCCTAGACATTAGCTGTAACAATGGGCAAATTTGCTTGATCATATACAATGAAACAGGAATGTGCAATCGTGCATATTCGCAGGTTTGCCGTCTCCTGTGTTTACTACGGGCTGACTATGAACGCTGCAGCTCTGAGCGGGGATCCATTCATAAATTTATTGATCAACGCTGCAGCGGAAGCAGTAGCCGTGGTGATAACGATTCCGCTGGTCAATATTTGCGGGCGACGGCTGACAGGCAGCGTGTCCGAGGTATCTGCCGGGTTGCTTTGCATTGCGATACAAATAATCTCGCATCCAACAGGTGAAATAGAGATTTCTCACTTAAATTCAGGTTAGTCTGGATATTAATGTGATAAGAGGACACAGTGACCGTCCCACAACAGACGCCCATGCGTCCAAAAGGTTTTAGATCAGGCATGTCAAGCAAAGCTGAGTCTCGGGCCGGATTCATACCTTTTTCTTTCAATTTTTGAAATTATATTATGTTGCCGTTTTAAAGGATCTACATCGCCTTCTTGTTATAGTAATTCTACCCATCAAAATTTCTTAAAATATAGCCCGATCCAAATCAATGTTACATAACCCAGACATACCGAACATTATCTTTATTGTTTGATTTTTAGCGTCGACCGTTCTGGCGATCATTGGAAAGTTCGCAATATCAATCAGCTTTTCAACCATGTTCATAACAGCAAGTGAACTATACCCAACGGAAATCAGGTAAATTTCGCATTGATGACACTACAGATTAAACCGCATCCCGTCCACGATACTTTTTGTCGTGTTATTTTTTGTTGTATTGATTGTAGGCCTACAGCTACACTCATGCACGTTGCACACGCACCTCTCAGGGCTCATACATATATGGTATTTTTATCCACATTTCCTCGGCTGAGCTGTAGCGTGAGGCATAATGACAGTTTTGCACTTTGATTAATAAAAAGAATGACAAACGAAACAAAGAAATATATCTTGAAATTATAGCCCGTTTCTGTTATATGCAGGACCGTAACTGCAGCACCCAACCCCCCAATTGGGGGGTTGGGT